>JAKVDI010000183.1:0-34881 GCA_022836835.1 Pythium insidiosum
AGCAAAAGGTAGCAAAAGGTAGCAAACCGTCGTAAGACGTCCGAGCCACTCCGAAACAGCCGTCACTACCCTTCCGACCACAGGAAAGTACAACAACACGCTCGGCATACAAGGCGCAACTGCCACCAAACCACACACGTCATCGACACGCACGAACGCATGCGTCCGATGCAGTCGCAAAAGGTAGCAAAAGGTAGCAAAAGGTAGCAAAAGGTAGCAAAAGGTAGCAAAAGGTAGCAAACCGTCGTAAGACGTCCGAGCCACTCCGAAACAGCCGTCACTACCCTTCCGACCACAGGAAAGTACAACAACACGCTCGGCATACAAGGCGCAACCTGCCACCAACACCACACACGTCATCGACACGCACGAACGCATGCGTCCGATGCAGTAGCAAAAGGTAGCAAAAGGTAGCAAAAGGTAGCAAAAGGTAGCAAACCGTCGTAAGACGTCCGAGCCACTCCGAAACAGCCGTCACTACCCTTCCGACCACAGGAAAGTACAACAACACGCTCGGCATACAAGGCGCAACCTGCCACCAACACCACACACGTCATCGACACGCACGAACGCATGCGTCCGATGCAGTCGCAAAAGGTAGCAAAAGGTAGCAAAAGGTAGCAAAAAAGGTAGCAAAAGGGCAAGTAAACCGTCGACGTCCGAGCCACTCCGAAACAGCCGTCACTACCCTTCCGACCACAGGAAAGTACAACAACACGCTCGGCATACAAGGCGCAACCTGCCACCAACACCACACACGTCATCGACACGCACGAACGCATGCGTCCGATGCAGTCGCAAAAGGTAGCAAAAGGTAGCAAAAGGTAGCAAAAGGTAGCAAAAAACCGTCGTAAGACGTCCGAGCCACTCCGAAACAGCCGTCACTACCCTTCCGACCACAGGAAAGTACAACAACACGCTCGGCATACAAGGCGCAACCTGCCACCAACACCACACACGTCATCGACACGCACGAACGCATGCGTCCGATGCAGTCGCAAAAGGTAGCAAAAGGTAGCAAAAGGTAGCAAAAGGTAGCAAAAGGTAGCAAAAGGTAGCAAAAGGTAGCAAAAGGTAGCAAACCGTCGTAAGACGTCCGAGCCACTCCGAAACAGCCGTCACTACCCTTCCGACCACAGGAAAGTACAACAACACGCTCGGCATACAAGGCGCAACCTGCCACCAACACCACACACGTCATCGACACGCACGAACGCATGCGTCCGATGCAGTCGCAAAAGGTAGCAAAAGGTAGCAAAAGGTAGCAAAAGTAGCAAAAGGTAGCAAAAGGTAGCAAACCGTCGTAAGACGTCCGAGCCACTCCGAAACAGCCGTCACTACCCTTCCGACCACAGGAAAGTACAACAACACGCTCGGCATACAAGGCGCAACCTGCCACCAACACCACACACGTCATCGACACGCACGAACGCATGCGTCCGATGCAGTCGCAAAAGGTAGCAAAAGGTAGCAAAAGGTAGCAAAAGGTAGCAAACGTCGTAAGACGTCCGAGCCACTCCGAAACAGCCGTCACTACCCTTCCGACCACAGGAAAGTACAACAACACGCTCGCATACAAGGCGCAACCTGCCACCAACACCACACACGTCATCGACACGCACGAACGCATGCGTCCGATGCAGTCGCAAAAGGTAGCAAAAGGTAGCAAAAGGTAGCAGTAGCAAAAGGTAGCAAAAGGTAGCAAAAGGTAAAGGTAGCAAACCGTCGTAAGACGTCCGAGCCACTCCGAAACAGCCGTCACTACCCTTCCGACCACAGGAAAGTACAACAACACGCTCGCATACAAGGCGCAACCTGCCACCAACACCACACACGTCATCGACACGCACGAACGATGCGTCCAGAAGGTAGCAAAAGTAGCAAAAGGTAGCAAAAGGTAGCAAAAGGTAGCAAACCGTCGTAAGACGTCCGAGCCACTCCGAAACAGCCGTCACTACCCTTCCGACCACAGGAAAGTACAACAACACGCTCGCATACAAGGCGCAACCTGCCACCACACACACACACACGTCATCGACACGCACGCGAACGCATGCGTCCATGCAAAAGGTAGCAAAAGGTAGCAAAAGGTAGCAAAAGGTAGCAAAAGGTAGCAAAAGCAAAAGGTAGCAAACCGTCGTAAGACGTCCGAGCCACTCCGAAACAGCCGTCACTACCCTTCCGACCACAGGAAAGTACAACAACACGCTCGGCATACAAGGCGCAACCTGCCACCAACACCACACACGTCATCGACACGCACGAACGCATGCGTCCGATGCAGTCGCAAAAGGTAGCAAAAGGTAGCAAAAGGTAGCAAAAGTAGCAAAAGGTAGCAAACCGTCGTAAGACGTCCGAGCCACTCCGAAACAGCCGTCACTACCCTTCCGACCACAGGAAAGTACAACAACACGCTCGGCATACAAGGCGCAACCTGCCACCAACACCACACACGTCATCGACACGCACGAACGCATGCGTCCGATGCAGTCGCAAAAGGTAGCAAAAGGTAGCAAAAGGTAGCAAAAGGTAGCAAACCGTCGTAAGACGTCCGAGCCACTCCGAAACAGCCGTCACTACCCTTCCGACCACAGGAAAGTACAACAACACGCTCGGCATACAAGGCGCAACCTGCCACCAACACCACACACGTCATCGACACGCACGAACGCATGCGTCCGATGCAGTCGCAAAAGGTAGCAAAAGGTAGCAAAAGGTAGCAAAAGTAGCAAAAGGTAGCAAACCGTCGTAAGACGTCCGAGCCACTCCGAAACAGCCGTCACTACCCTTCCGACCACAGGAAAGTACAACAACACGCTCGCATACAAGGCGCAACCTGCCACCAACACCACACACGTCATCGACACGCACGAACGCATGCGTCCGATGCAGTCGCAAAAGGTAGCAAAAGGTAGCAAAAGGTAGCAAAAGGTAGCAAAAGGTAGCAAACCGTCGTAAGACGTCCGAGCCACTCCGAAACAGCCGTCACTACCCTTCCGACCACAGGAAAGTACAACAACACGCTCGCATACAAGGCGCAACCTGCCACCAACACCACACACGTCATCGACACGCACGAACGCATGCGTCCGATGCAGTCGCAAAAGGTAGCAAAAGGTAGCAAAAGGTAGCAAAAGGTAGCAAAAGGTAGCAAACAAAAGGTCGTAGCAAACCGTCGTAAGACGTCCGAGCCACTCCGAAACAGCCGTCACTACCCTTCCGACCACAGGAAAGTACAACAACACGCTCGCATACAAGGCGCAACCTGCCACCAACACCACACACGTCATCGACACGCACGAACGCATGCGTCCGATGCAGTCGCAAAAGGTAGCAAAAGGTAGCAAAAAGCTAGCAAACCGTCGTAAGACGTCCGAGCCACTCCGAAACAGCCGTCACTACCCTTCCGACCACAGGAAAGTACAACAACACGCTCGGCATACAAGGCGCAACCTGCCACCAACACCACACACGTCATCGACACGCACGAACGCATGCGTCCGATGCAGTCGCAAAAGGTAGCAAAAGGTAGCAAAAGGTAGCAAAAGGTAGCAAACCGTCGTAAGACGTCCGAGCCACTCCGAAACAGCCGTCACTACCCTTCCGACCACAGGAAAGTACAACAACACGCTCGGCATACAAGGCGCAACCTGCCACCAACACCACACACGTCATCGACACGCACGAACGCATGCGTCCGATGCATGCAGTGCGTAGCAAAAGGTAGCAAAAGGTAGCAAAAGGTAGCAAAAGGTAGCAAAAGGTAGCAAAAGGTAGCAAACCGTCGTAAGACGTCCGAGCCACTCCGAAACAGCCGTCACTACCCTTCCGACCACAGGAAAGTACAACAACACGCTCGCATACAAGGCGCAACCTGCCACCAACACCACACACGTCATCGACACGCACGAACGCATGCGTCCGATGCAGTCGCAAAAGGTAGCAAAAGGTAGCAAAAGGTAGCAAAAGGTAGCAAAAGGTAGCAAACCGTCGTAAGACGTCCGAGCCACTCCGAAACAGCCGTCACTACCCTTCCGACCACAGGAAAGTACAACAACACGCTCGCATACAAGGCGCAACCTGCCACCAACACCACACACGTCATCGACACGCACGAACGCATGCGTCCGATGCAGTCGCAAAAAGGTAGCAAAAGGTAGCAAAAGGTAGCAAACCGTCGTAAGACGTCCGAGCCACTCCGAAACAGCCGTCACTACCCTTCCGACCACAGGAAAGTACAACAACACGCTCGCATACAAGGCGCAACCTGCCACCAACACCACACACGTCATCGACACGCACGAACGCATGCGTCCGATGCAGTCGCAAAAGGTAGCAAAAGGTAGCAAAAGGTAGCAAAAGGTAGCAGCAAAGGTAGCAAAAGGTAGCAAACCGTCGTAAGACGTCCGAGCCACTCCGAAACAGCCGTCACTACCCTTCCGACCACAGGAAAGTACAACAACACGCTCGCATACAAGGCGCAACCTGCCACCAACACCACACACGTCATCGACACGCACGAACGCATGCGTCCGATGCAGTCGCAAAAGGTAGCAAAAGGTAGCAAAAGGTAGCAAACCGTCGTAAGACGTCCGAGCCACTCCGAAACAGCCGTCACTACCCTTCCGACCACAGGAAAGTACAACAACACGCTCGCATACAAGGCGCAACCTGCCACCAACACCACACACGTCATCGACACGCACGAACGCATGCGTCCGATGCAGTCAAAGGTAGCAAAAGGTAGCAAAAGGTAGCAAAAGGTAGCAAAAGGTAGCAAAAGGTAGCAAACCGTCGTAAGACGTCCGAGCCACTCCGAAACAGCCGTCACTACCCTTCCGACCACAGGAAAGTACAACAACACGCTCGACATACAAGGCGCAACCTGCCACCAACACCACACACGTCATCGACACGCACGAACGCATGCGTCCGATGCAGTCGCAAAAGGTAGCAAAAGGTAGCAAAAGGTAGCAAAAGGTAGCAAAAGGTAGCAAAAGGTAAAGGTAGCAAACCGTCGTAAGACGTCCGAGCCACTCCGAAACAGCCGTCACTACCCTTCCGACCACAGGAAAGTACAACAACACGCTCGCATACAAGGCGCAACCTGCCACCAACACCACACACGTCATCGACACGCACGAACGCATGCGTCCGATGCAGTCGCAAGCAAAAGGTAGCAAAAGGTAGCAAAAGGTAGCAAAAGGTAGCAAAAGGTAGCAAACCGTCGTAAGACGTCCGAGCCACTCCGAAACAGCCGTCACTACCCTTCCGACCACAGGAAAGTACAACAACACGCTCGCATACAAGGCGCAACCTGCCACCAACACCACACACGTCATCGACACGCACGAACGCATGCGTCCGATGCAGTCGCGCAAAAGGTAGCAAAAGTAGCAAAAGGTAGCAAAAGGTAGCAAAAGGTAGCAAAAGGTAGCAAAAGGTAGCAAACCGTCGTAAGACGTCCGAGCCACTCCGAAACAGCCGTCACTACCCTTCCGACCACAGGAAAGTACAACAACACGCTCGACATACAAGGCGCAACCTGCCACCAACACCACACACGTCATCGACACGCACGAACGCATGCGTCCGATGCAGTAGCAAAAGGTAGCAAAAGGTAGCAAAAGGTAGCAAAAGGTAGCAAACCGTCGTAAGACGTCCGAGCCACTCCGAAACAGCCGTCACTACCCTTCCGACCACAGGAAAGTACAACAACACGCTCGCATACAAGGCGCAACCTGCCACCAACACCACACACGTCATCGACACGCACGAACGCATGCGTCCGATGCAGTCGCAAAAGGTAGCAAAAGGTAGCAAAAGGTAGCAAACCGTCGTAAGACGTCCGAGCCACTCCGAAACAGCCGTCACTACCCTTCCGACCACAGGAAAGTACAACAACACGCTCGCATACAAGGCGCAACCTGCCACCAACACCACACACGTCATCGACACGCACGAACGCATGCGTCCGATGCAGTCGCAAAAGGTAGCGTAGCAAAAGGTAGCAAAAGGTAGCAAAAGGTAGCAAAAGGTAGCAAAGTAGCGTAGCAAACCGTCGTAAGACGTCCGAGCCACTCCGAAACAGCCGTCACTACCCTTCCGACCACAGGAAAGTACAACAACACGCTCGCATACAAGGCGCAACCTGCCACCAACACCACACACGTCATCGACACGCACGAACGCATGCGTCCGATGCAGTCGCAAAAGGTAGCAAAAGGTAGCAAAAGGTAGCAAAAGGTAGCAAAAGGTAGCAAACCGTCGTAAGACGTCCGAGCCACTCCGAAACAGCCGTCACTACCCTTCCGACCACAGGAAAGTACAACAACACGCTCGACATACAAGGCGCAACCTGCCACCAACACCACACACGTCATCGACACGCACGAACGCATGCGTCCGATGCAGTCGCAAAAGGTAGCAAAAGGTAGCAAAAGGTAGCAAAAGGTAGCAAAAGGTACAAAAGGTAGCAAAAGGTAGCAAACCGTCGTAAGACGTCCGAGCCACTCCGAAACAGCCGTCACTACCCTTCCGACCACAGGAAAGTACAACAACACGCTCGACATACAAGGCGCAACCTGCCACCAACACCACACACGTCATCGACACGCACGAACGCATGCGTCCGATGCAGTCGCAAAAGGTAGCAAAAGGTAGCAAAAGGTAGCAAAAGGTAGCAAAAGGTAGCAAAAGGTAGCAAAGGTAGCAAAAGGTAGCAAACCGTCGTAAGACGTCCGAGCCACTCCGAAACAGCCGTCACTACCCTTCCGACCACAGGAAAGTACAACAACACGCTCGCATACAAGGCGCAACCTGCCACCAACACCACACACGTCATCGACACGCACGAACGCATGCGTCCGATGCAGTCGCAAAAGGTAGCAAAGGTAGCAAAAGGTAGCAAAAGGTAGCAAAAGGTAGCAAAAGGTAGCAAAAGGTAGCAAACCGTCGTAAGACGTCCGAGCCACTCCGAAACAGCCGTCACTACCCTTCCGACCACAGGAAAGTACAACAACACGCTCGCATACAAGGCGCAACCTGCCACCAACACCACACACGTCATCGACACGCACGAACGCATGCGTCCGATGCAGTCGCAAAAGGTAGCAAAAGGTAGGTAGCAAAAGGTAGCAAAAGGTAGCAAACCGTCGTAAGACGTCCGAGCCACTCCGAAACAGCCGTCACTACCCTTCCGACCACAGGAAAGTACAACAACACGCTCGCATACAAGGCGCAACCTGCCACCAACACCACACACGTCATCGACACGCACGAACGCATGCGTCCGATGCAGTCGCAAAAGGTAGCAAAGGTAGCATACAAAAGGTAGCAAAAGGTAGCAAAAGTAGCAAAAGGTAGCAAAAGGTAGCAAACCGTCGTAAGACGTCCGAGCCACTCCGAAACAGCCGTCACTACCCTTCCGACCACAGGAAAGTACAACAACACGCTCGACATACAAGGCGCAACCTGCCACCAACACCACACACGTCATCGACACGCACGAACGCATGCGTCCGATGCAGCGCAAAAGGTAGCAAAAGGTAGCAAAAGGTAGCAAAACCGTCGTAAGACGTCCGAGCCACTCCGAAACAGCCGTCACTACCCTTCCGACCACAGGAAAGTACAACAACACGCTCGCATACAAGGCGCAACCTGCCACCAACACCACACACGTCATCGACACGCACGAACGCATGCGTCCGATGCAGTCGCAAAAGGTAGCAAAAGGTAGCAAAAGGTAGGTAGCAAAAGGTAGCAAAAGGTAGCAAAAGGTAGCAAAAGGTAGCAAACCGTCGTAAGACGTCCGAGCCACTCCGAAACAGCCGTCACTACCCTTCCGACCACAGGAAAGTACAACAACACGCTCGCATACAAGGCGCAACCTGCCACCAACACCACACACGTCATCGACACGCACGAACGCATGCGTCCGATGCAGTCGCAAAAGGTAGCAAAAGGTAGCAAAAGGTAGCAAAAGGTAGCAAAAGGTAGCAAAAGGTAGCAAAAGGTAGCAAACCGTCGTAAGACGTCCGAGCCACTCCGAAACAGCCGTCACTACCCTTCCGACCACAGGAAAGTACAACAACACGCTCGCATACAAGGCGCAACCTGCCACCAACACCACACACGTCATCGACACGCACGAACGCATGCGTCCGATGCAGTCGCAAAAGGTAGCAAAAGGTAGCAAAAGGTAGCAAAACCGTCGTAAGACGTCCGAGCCACTCCGAAACAGCCGTCACTACCCTTCCGACCACAGGAAAGTACAACAACACGCTCGCATACAAGGCGCAACCTGCCACCAACACCACACACGTCATCGACACGCACGAACGCATGCGTCCGATGCAGTCAAAAGGTAGCAAAAGGTAGCAAAAGGTAGCAAAAGGTAGCAAACCGTCGTAAGACGTCCGAGCCACTCCGAAACAGCCGTCACTACCCTTCCGACCACAGGAAAGTACAACAACACGCTCGCATACAAGGCGCAACCTGCCACCAACACCACACACGTCATCGACACGCACGAACGCATGCGTCCGATGCAGTCGCAAAAGGTAGCAAAAGGTAGCAAAGGTAGCAAAAGGTAGCAAAGGTAGCAAAAGGTAGCAAAAGGTAGCAAAAGGTAGCAAACCGTCGTAAGACGTCCGAGCCACTCCGAAACAGCCGTCACTACCCTTCCGACCACAGGAAAGTACAACAACACGCTCGCATACAAGGCGCAACCTGCCACCAACACCACACACGTCATCGACACGCACGAACGCATGCGTCCGATGCAGTCGCAAAAGGTAGCAAAAGGTAGCAAAAGCAAAAGGTAGCAAAACCGTCGTAAGACGTCCGAGCCACTCCGAAACAGCCGTCACTACCCTTCCGACCACAGGAAAGTACAACAACACGCTCGCATACAAGGCGCAACCTGCCACCAACACCACACACGTCATCGACACGCACGAACGCATGCGTCCGATGCAGTCGCAAAAGGTAGCAAAAGGTAGCAAAGGTAGCAAAGGTAGCAAAAGGTAGCAAAAGGTAGCAAAAGGTAGCAAACCGTCGTAAGACGTCCGAGCCACTCCGAAACAGCCGTCACTACCCTTCCGACCACAGGAAAGTACAACAACACGCTCGCATACAAGGCGCAACCTGCCACCAACACCACACACGTCATCGACACGCACGAACGCATGCGTCCGATGCAGTCGCAAAAGGTAGCAAAAGTAGCAAAGGTAGCAAAAGGTAGCAAAAGGTAGCAAAAGGTAGCAAAAACCGTCGTAAGACGTCCGAGCCACTCCGAAACAGCCGTCACTACCCTTCCGACCACAGGAAAGTACAACAACACGCTCGCATACAAGGCGCAACCTGCCACCAACACCACACACGTCATCGACACGCACGAACGCATGCGTCCGATGCAGTCGCAAAAGGTAGCAAAAGGTAGCAAAAGGTAGCAAAAGGTAGCAAAAGGTAGCAAAGGTAGCAAAAGGTAGCAAACCGTCGTAAGACGTCCGAGCCACTCCGAAACAGCCGTCACTACCCTTCCGACCACAGGAAAGTACAACAACACGCTCGACATACAAGGCGCAACCTGCCACCAACACCACACACGTCATCGACACGCACGAACGCATGCGTCCGATGCAGTCGCAAAAGTGCAAAAGGTAGTAGCAAAAGGTAGCAAAAGGTAGCAAAAGGTAGCAAAAGGTAGCAAAAGGTAGCAAACCGTCGTAAGACGTCCGAGCCACTCCGAAACAGCCGTCACTACCCTTCCGACCACAGGAAAGTACAACAACACGCTCGACATACAAGGCGCAACCTGCCACCAACACCACACACGTCATCGACACGCACGAACGCATGCGTCCGATGCAGTCGCAAAAGGTAGCAAAAGGTAGCAAAAGGTAGCAAAAGGTAGCAAAAGGTAGCAAAAGGTAGCAAACCGTCGTAAGACGTCCGAGCCACTCCGAAACAGCCGTCACTACCCTTCCGACCACAGGAAAGTACAACAACACGCTCGGCATACAAGGCGCAACCTGCCACCAACACCACACACGTCATCGACACGCACGAACGCATGCGTCCGATGCAGTCGCAAAAGGTAGCAAAAGGTAGCAAAAGGTAGCAAAAGGTAGCAAAAGGTAGCAAAAGGTAGCAAAAGGTAGCAAACCGTCGTAAGACGTCCGAGCCACTCCGAAACAGCCGTCACTACCCTTCCGACCACAGGAAAGTACAACAACACGCTCGCATACAAGGCGCAACCTGCCACCAACACCACACACGTCATCGACACGCACGAACGCATGCGTCCGATGCAGTCGCAAAAGGTAGCAAAAGGTAGCAAAAGGTAGCAGCAAAAGGTAGCAAAAGGTAGCAAAAGGTAGCAAAAGGTAGCAAACCGTCGTAAGACGTCCGAGCCACTCCGAAACAGCCGTCACTACCCTTCCGACCACAGGAAAGTACAACAACACGCTCGGCATACAAGGCGCAACCTGCCACCAACACCACACACGTCATCGACACGCACGAACGCATGCGTCCGATGCAGTCGCAAAAGGTAAGGTAGCAAAAGGTAGCAAAAGGTAGCAAACCGTCGTAAGACGTCCGAGCCACTCCGAAACAGCCGTCACTACCCTTCCGACCACAGGAAAGTACAACAACACGCTCGCATACAAGGCGCAACCTGCCACCAACACCACACACGTCATCGACACGCACGAACGCATGCGTCCGATGCAGTCGCAAAAGTAGCAAAAGGTAGCAAAAGGTAGCAAAAGGTAGCAAACCGTCGTAAGACGTCCGAGCCACTCCGAAACAGCCGTCACTACCCTTCCGACCACAGGAAAGTACAACAACACGCTCGGCATACAAGGCGCAACCTGCCACCAACACCACACACGTCATCGACACGCACGAACGCATGCGTCCGATGCAGTCGCAAAAGGTAGCAAAAGGTAGCAAAAGGTAGCAAAAGTAGCAAAAGGTAGCAAACCGTCGTAAGACGTCCGAGCCACTCCGAAACAGCCGTCACTACCCTTCCGACCACAGGAAAGTACAACAACACGCTCGGCATACAAGGCGCAACCTGCCACCAACACCACACACGTCATCGACACGCACGAACGCATGCGTCCGATGCAGTCGCAAAAGGTAGCAAAAGGTAGCAAAAGGTAGCAAAAGGTAGCAAAAGGTAGCAAAAGGTAGCAAAAGGTAGCAAACCGTCGTAAGACGTCCGAGCCACTCCGAAACAGCCGTCACTACCCTTCCGACCACAGGAAAGTACAACAACACGCTCGGCATACAAGGCGCAACCTGCCACCAACACCACACACGTCATCGACACGCACGAACGCATGCGTCCGATGCAGTCGCAAAAGGTAGCAAAAGGTAGCAAAAGGTAGCAAAAGGTAGCAAAAGGTAGCAAAAGGTAGCAAACCGTCGTAAGACGTCCGAGCCACTCCGAAACAGCCGTCACTACCCTTCCGACCACAGGAAAGTACAACAACACGCTCGGCATACAAGGCGCAACCTGCCACCAACACCACACACGTCATCGACACGCACGAACGCATGCGTCCGATGCAGTCGCAAAAGGTAGCAAAAGGTAGCAAAAGGTAGCAAAAGGTAGCAAAAAGCGTAGCAAAGGTAGCAAACCGTCGTAAGACGTCCGAGCCACTCCGAAACAGCCGTCACTACCCTTCCGACCACAGGAAAGTACAACAACACGCTCGGCATACAAGGCGCAACCTGCCACCAACACCACACACGTCATCGACACGCACGAACGCATGCGTCCGATGCAGTCGCAAAAGGTAGCAAAAGGTAGCAAAAGGTAGCAAAAAAAAAGGTAGCAAACCGTCGTAAGACGTCCGAGCCACTCCGAAACAGCCGTCACTACCCTTCCGACCACAGGAAAGTACAACAACACGCTCGGCATACAAGGCGCAACCTGCCACCAACACCACACACGTCATCGACACGCACGAACGCATGCGTCCGATGCAGTCGCAAAAGGTAGCAAAAGGTAGCAAAAGGTAGCAAACCGTCGTAAGACGTCCGAGCCACTCCGAAACAGCCGTCACTACCCTTCCGACCACAGGAAAGTACAACAACACGCTCGGCATACAAGGCGCAACCTGCCACCAACACCACACACGTCATCGACACGCACGAACGCATGCGTCCGATGCAGTCGCAAAAGGTAGCAAAAGGTAGCAAAATAGCAAAAGGTAGCAAAAGTAGCAAAAGGTAGCAAACCGTCGTAAGACGTCCGAGCCACTCCGAAACAGCCGTCACTACCCTTCCGACCACAGGAAAGTACAACAACACGCTCGCATACAAGGCGCAACCTGCCACCAACACCACACACGTCATCGACACGCACGAACGCATGCGTCCGATGCAGTCGCAAAAGGTAGCAAAAGGTAGCAAAAGGTAGCAAACCGTCGTAAGACGTCCGAGCCACTCCGAAACAGCCGTCACTACCCTTCCGACCACAGGAAAGTACAACAACACGCTCGGCATACAAGGCGCAACCTGCCACCAACACCACACACGTCATCGACACGCACGAACGCATGCGTCCGAGTCGCAGGTAGCAAAAGGTAGCAAAAGGTAGCAAAAGGTAGCAAAAGGTAGCAAAAGGTAGCAAAAGGTAGCAAACCGTCGTAAGACGTCCGAGCCACTCCGAAACAGCCGTCACTACCCTTCCGACCACAGGAAAGTACAACAACACGCTCGGCATACAAGGCGCAACCTGCCACCAACACCACACACGTCATCGACACGCACGAACGCATGCGTCCGATGCAGTCGCAAAAGGTAGCAAAAGGTAGCAAAAGGTAGCAAAAGGTAGCAAAAGGTAGCAAAAGGTAGCAAAAGGTAGCAAACCGTCGTAAGACGTCCGAGCCACTCCGAAACAGCCGTCACTACCCTTCCGACCACAGGAAAGTACAACAACACGCTCGGCATACAAGGCGCAACCTGCCACCAACACCACACACGTCATCGACACGCACGAACGCATGCGTCCGATGCAGTCGCGAAAGGTAGCAAAAGGTAGCAAAAGGTAGCAAAAGGTAGCAAAAGGTAGCAAAAGGTAGCAAAAGGTAGCAAACCGTCGTAAGACGTCCGAGCCACTCCGAAACAGCCGTCACTACCCTTCCGACCACAGGAAAGTACAACAACACGCTCGCATACAAGGCGCAACCTGCCACCAACACCACACACGTCATCGACACGCACGAACGCATGCGTCCGATGCAGTCGCAAAAGGTAGCAAAAGGTAGCAAAGGTAGCAAAAGGTAGCAAAAGGTAGCAAAAGGTAGCAAAAGTAGCAAACCGTCGTAAGACGTCCGAGCCACTCCGAAACAGCCGTCACTACCCTTCCGACCACAGGAAAGTACAACAACACGCTCGGCATACAAGGCGCAACCTGCCACCAACACCACACACGTCATCGACACGCACGAACGCATGCGTCCGATGCAGTCGCAAAAGGTAGCAAAAAGCAAAAGGTAGCAAAAGGTAGCAAACCGTCGTAAGACGTCCGAGCCACTCCGAAACAGCCGTCACTACCCTTCCGACCACAGGAAAGTACAACAACACGCTCGGCATACAAGGCGCAACCTGCCACCAACACACACACGTCATCGACACGCACGAACGCATGCGTCCGATGCAGTCGCAAAAGGTAGCAAAAGGTAGCAAAGGTAGCAAAAGGTAGCAAAAGGTAGCAAAAGTAGCAAAGGTAGCAAAAGGTAGCAAACCGTCGTAAGACGTCCGAGCCACTCCGAAACAGCCGTCACTACCCTTCCGACCACAGGAAAGTACAACAACACGCTCGGCATACAACGCACAACCTGCCACCAACACCACACGCATCGTCGACACGCACGAACGCATGCGTCCGATGCAGCCGCAAAAGGTAGCAAAAGGTAGCAAAAGCCAGCAAACCGTCGTAAGACGTCCGAGCCACTCCGAAACAGCCGTCACTACCCTTCCGACCACAGGAAAGTACAACAACACGCTCGGCATACAAGGCGCAACCTGCCACCAACACCACACACGTCATCGACACGCACGAACGCATGCGTCCGATGCAGTCGCAAAAGGTAGCAAAAGGTAGCAAAGGTAGCAAAAGGTAGCAAAAGGTAGCAAAAGGTAGCAAAGGTAGCAAAAGGTAGCAAACCGTCGTAAGACGTCCGAGCCACTCCGAAACAGCCGTCACTACCCTTCCGACCACAGGAAAGTACAACAACACGCTCGGCATACAAGGCGCAACCTGCCACCAACACCACACACGTCATCGACACGCACGAACGCATGCGTCCGATGCAGTCGCAAAAGGTCAAAAGGTAGCAAAAGGTAGCAAAAGTAGCAAAAGGTAAAAGGTAGCAAAAGGTAGCAAACCGTCGTAAGACGTCCGAGCCACTCCGAAACAGCGTCACTACCCTTCCGACCACAGAAAGTACAACAACACGCTCGGCATACAAGGCGCAACCTGCCACCAACACCACACACGTCATCGACACGCACGAACGCATGCGTCCGATGCAGTCGCAAAGCAAAAGGTAGCAAAAGGTAGCAAAAGGTAGAAAAACCGTCGTAAGACGTCCGAGCCACTCCGAAACAGCCGTCACTACCCTTCCGACCACAGGAAAGTACAACAACACGCTCGGCATACAAGGCGCAACCTGCCACCAACACCACACACGTCATCGACACGCACGAACGCATGCGTCCGATGCAGTCGCAAAAGGTAGCAAAAGGTAGCAAAAGGTAGCAAAAGTAGCAAAAGGTAGCAAACCGTCGTAAGACGTCCGAGCCACTCCGAAACAGCCGTCACTACCCTTCCGACCACAGGAAAGTACAACAACACGCTCGGCATACAAGGCGCAACTGCCACCAACACACACACGTCATCGACACGCACGAACGCATGCGTCCGATGCAGTCGCAAAAGGTAGCAAAGGTAGCAAAAGGTAGCAAAAGGTAGCAAAAGGTAGCAAAAGGTAGCAAACCGTCGTAAGACGTCCGAGCCACTCCGAAACAGCCGTCACTACCCTTCCGACCACAGGAAAGTACAACAACACGCTCGGCATACAAGGCGCAACCTGCCACCAACACCACACACGTCATCGACACGCACGAACGCATGCGTCCGATGCAGTCGCAAAAGGTAGCAAAAGGTAGCAAAAGGTAGCAAAAGGTAGCAAACCGTCGTAAGACGTCCGAGCCACTCCGAAACAGCCGTCCACTACCTTCCGACCACAGGAAAGTACAACAACACGCTCGGCATACAAGGCGCAACCTGCCACCAACACCACACACGTCATCGACACGCACGAACGCATGCGTCCGATGCAGTCGCAAAAGGTAGCAAAAGGTAGCAAAAGGTAGCAAACCGTCGTAAGACGTCCGAGCCACTCCGAAACAGCCGTCACTACCCTTCCGACCACAGGAAAGTACAACAACACGCTCGGCATACAAGGCGCAACCTGCCACCAACACCACACACGTCATCGACACGCACGAACGCATGCGTCCGATGCGTCGCAAAAGTAGCAAAAGCTAGCAAAAGGTAGCAAACGTCGTAAGACGTCCGAGCCACTCCGAAACAGCCGTCACTACCTTCCGACCACAGGAAAGTACAACAACACGCTCGGCATACAAGGCGCAACCTGCCACCAACACCACACACGTCATCGACACGCACGAACGCATGCGTCCGATGCAGTCGCAAAAGTAGCAAAAGGTAGCAAAAGGTAGCAAAAGGTAGCAAACCGTCGTAAGACGTCCGAGCCACTCCGAAACAGCCGTCACTACCCTTCCGACCACAGGAAAGTACAACAACACGCTCGGCATACAAGGCGCAACCTGCCACCAACACCACACACGTCATCGACACGCACGAACGCATGCGTCCGATGCAGTCGCAAAAGGTAGCAAAAGGTAGCAAAAGGTAGCAAACCGTCGTAAGACGTCCGAGCCACTCCGAAACAGCCGTCACTACCCTTCCGACCACAGGAAAGTACAACAACACGCTCGGCATACAAGGCGCAACCTGCCACCAACACCACACGTCATCGACACGCACGAACGCATGCGTCCGATGCAGTCGCAAAAGGTAGCAAAAGGTAGCAAAGGTAGCAAAAGGTAGCAAACCGTCGTAAGACGTCCGAGCCACTCCGAAACAGCCGTCACTACCCTTCCGACCACAGGAAAGTACAACAACACGCTCGGCATACAAGGCGCAACCTGCCACCAACACCACACACGTCATCGACACGCACGAACGCATGCGTCGATGCAGTCGCAAAAGTAGCAAAAGGTAGCAAAAGGTAGCAAAAGGTAGCAAAGGTAGCAAAAGGTAGCAAAAGGTAGCAAAAGGTAGCAAAAGGTAGCAAACCGTCGTAAGACGTCCGAGCCACTCCGAAACAGCCGTCACTACCTTCCGACCACAGGAAAGTACAACAACACGCTCGGCATACAAGGCGCAACCTGCCACCAACACCACACACGTCATCGACACGCACGAACGCATGCGTCCGATGCAGTCGCAAAAGGTAGCAAAAGGTAGCAAAAGGTAGCAAACCGTCGTAAGACGTCCGAGCCACTCCGAAACAGCCGTCACTACCCTTCCGACCACAGGAAAGTACAACAACACGCTCGGCATACAAGGCGCAACCTGCCACCAACACCACACACGTCATCGACACGCACGAACGCATGCGTCCGATGCAGTCGCAAAAGGTAGTAAAAGGTAGCAAAAGCGTAGCAAACCGTCGTAAGACGTCCGAGCCACTCCGAAACAGCCGTCACTACCCTTCCGACCACAGGAAAGTACAACAACACGCTCGGCATACAAGGCGCAACCTGCCACCAACACCACACACGTCATCGACACGCACGAACGCATGCGTCCGATGCAGTCGCAAAAGGTAGCAAAAGGTAGCAAAAGGTAGCAAACCGTCGTAAGACGTCCGAGCCACTCCGAAACAGCCGTCACTACCCTTCCGACCACAGGAAAGTACAACAACACGCTCGGCATACAAGGCGCAACCTGCCACCAACACCACACACGTCATCGACACGCACGAACGCATGCGTCCGATGCAGTCGCAAAAGGTAGCAAAAGGTAGCAAAAGGTAGCAAACCGTCGTAAGACGTCCGAGCCACTCCGAAACAGCCGTCACTACCCTTCCGACCACAGGAAAGTACAACAACACGCTCGGCATACAAGGCGCAACCTGCCACCAACACCACACACGTCATCGACACGCACGAACGCATGCGTCCGATGCAGTCGCAAAAGGTAGCAAAAGGTAGCAAAAGGTAGCAAACCGTCGTAAGACGTCCGAGCCACTCCGAAACAGCCGTCACTACCCTTCCGACCACAGGAAAGTACAACAACACGCTCGGCATACAAGGCGCAACCTGCCACCAACACCACACACGTCATCGACACGCACGAACGCATGCGTCCGATGCAGTCGCAAAAGGTAGCAAAAGTAGCAAAAGGTAGCAAAATAGCAAAGCAAAAGGTAGCAAAGGTAGCAAAAGGTAGCAAACCGTCGTAAGACGTCCGAGCCACTCCGAAACAGCCGTCACTACCCTTCCGACCACAGGAAAGTACAACAACACGCTCGGCATACAAGGCGCAACCTGCCACCAACACCACACAGTCATCGACACGCACGAACGCATGCGTCCGATGCAGTCGCAAAAGGTAGCAAAAAGCTAGCAAAAGGTAGCAAACCGTCGTAAGACGTCCGAGCCACTCCGAAACAGCCGTCACTACCCTTCCGACCACAGGAAAGTACAACAACACGCTCGGCATACAAGGCGCAACCTGCCACCAACACCACACACGTCATCGACACGCACGAACGCATGCGTCCGATGCAGTCGCAAAAGGTAGCAAAAGTAGCAAAAGGTAGCAAACCGTCGTAAGACGTCCGAGCCACTCCGAAACAGCCGTCACTACCCTTCCGACCACAGGAAAGTACAACAACACGCTCGGCATACAAGGCGCAACCTGCCACCAACACCACACACGTCATCGACACGCACGAACGCATGCGTCCGATGCAGTCGCAAAAGGTAGCAAAAGGTAGCAAAAGGTAGCAAACCGTCGTAAGACGTCCGAGCCACTCCGAAACAGCCGTCACTACCCTTCCGACCACAGGAAAGTACAACAACACGCTCGGCATACAAGGCGCAACCTGCCACCAACACCACACACGTCATCGACACGCACGAACGCATGCGTCCGATGCAGTCGGTAGCAAAAGGTAGCAGTAGCAAAAGGTAGCAAAAGGTAGCAAAAGGTAGCAAAAGGTAGCAAAAGGTAGCAAACCGTCGTAAGACGTCCGAGCCACTCCGAAACAGCCGTCACTACCCTTCCGACCACAGGAAAGTACAACAACACGCTCGGCATACAAGGCGCAACCTGCCACCAACACCACACATGTCATCGACACGCACGAACGCATGCGTCCGATGCAGTCGCAAAAGGTAGCAAAAGTAGCAAAAGGTTAGCAAACCGTCGTAAGACGTCCGAGCCACTCCGAAACAGCCGTCACTACCCTTCCGACCACAGGAAAGTACAACAACACGCTCGGCATACAAGGCGCAACCTGCCACCACACACACACGTCATCGACACGCACGAACGCATGCGTCCGATGCAGTCGCAAAAGGTAGCAAAAGTAGCAAAAGGTAGCAAACCGTCGTAAGACGTCCGAGCCACTCCGAAACAGCCGTCACTACCCTTCCGACCACAGGAAAGTACAACAACACGCTCGGCATACAAGGCGCAACCTGCCACCAACACCACACACGTCATCGACACGCACGAACGCATGCGTCCGATGCAGTCGCAAAAGGTAGCAAAAGGTAGCAAAAGGTAGCAAACCGTCGTAAGACGTCCGAGCCACTCCGAAACAGCCGTCACTACCCTTCCGACCACAGGAAAGTACAACAACACGCTCGGCATACAAGGCGCAACCTGCCACCAACACCACACACGTCATCGACACGCACGAACGCATGCGTCCGATGCAGTCGCAAAAGGTAGCAAAAGGTAGCAAAAGGTAGCAAAAGGTAGCAAAAGGTAGCAAAAGGTAGCAAAAGTAGCAAACCGTCGTAAGACGTCCGAGCCACTCCGAAACAGCCGTCACTACCCTTCCGACCACAGGAAAGTACAACAACACGCTCGGCATACAAGGCGCAACCTGCCACCAACACCACACACGTCATCGACACGCACGAACGCATGCGTCCGATGCAGTCGCAAAAGGTAGCAAAAGGTAGCCAAAAGGTAGCAAAAGGTAGCAAACCGTCGTAAGACGTCCGAGCCACTCCGAAACAGCCGTCACTACCCTTCCGACCACAGGAAAGTACAACAACACGCTCGGCATACAAGGCGCAACCTGCCACCAACACCACACACGTCATCGACACGCACGAACGCATGCGTCCGATGCAGTCGCAAAAGGTAGCAAAAGGTAGCAAAAGGTAGCAAACCGTCGTAAGACGTCCGAGCCACTCCGAAACAGCCGTCACTACCCTTCCGACCACAGGAAAGTACAACAACACGCTCGGCATACAAGGCGCAACCTGCCACCAACACCACACACGTCATCGACACGCACGAACGCATGCGTCCGATGCAGTCGCAAAAGGTAGCAAAAGGTAGCAAAAGGTAGCAAAAGGTAGAAAGGTAGCAAAAGGTAGCAAAAGGTCAAACCGTCGTAAGACGTCCGAGCCACTCCGAAACAGCCGTCACTACCCTTCCGACCACAGGAAAGTACAACAACACGCTCGGCATACAAGGCGCAACCTGCCACCAACACCACACGTCATCGACACGCACGAACGCATGCGTCCGATGCAGTCGCAAAAGGTAGCAAAAGGTAGCAAAAGGTAGCAAAAGGTAGCAAAAGGTAGCAAAAGGTAGCAAAAGGTAGCAAACCGTCGTAAGACGTCCGAGCCACTCCGAAACAGCCGTCACTACCCTTCCGACCACAGGAAAGTACAACAACACGCTCGGCATACAAGGCGCAACCTGCCACCAACACCACACACGTCATCGACACGCACGAACGCATGCGTCCGATGCAGTCGCAAAAGGTAGCAAAAGGTAGCAAACCCGTCGTAAGACGTCCGAGCCACTCCGAAACAGCCGTCACTACCCTTCCGACCACAGGAAAGTACAACAACACGCTCGGCATACAAGGCGCAACCTGCCACCAACACCACACACGTCATCGACACGCACGAACGCATGCGTCCGATGCAGTCGCAAAAGGTAGCAAAAGGTAGCAAAAGGTAGCAAAAGCTAGCAAACCGTCGTAAGACGTCCGAGCCACTCCGAAACAGCCGTCACTACCCTTCCGACCACAGGAAAGTACAACAACACGCCGGCATACAAGGCGCAACCTGCCACCAACACCACACACGTCATCGACACGCACGAACGCATGCGTCCGATGCAGTCGCAAAAGGTAGCAAAAGGTAGCAAAAGGTAGCAAAAGGTAGCAAACCGTCGTAAGACGTCCGAGCCACTCCGAAACAGCCGTCACTACCCTTCCGACCACAGGAAAGTACAACAACACGCTCGGCATACAAGGCGCAACCTGCCACCAACACCACAACGTCATCGACACGCACGAACGCATGCGTCCGATGCAGTCGCAAAAGGTAGCAAAAGGTAGCAAAAGGTAGCAAACCGTCGTAAGACGTCCGAGCCACTCCGAAACAGCCGTCACTACCCTTCCGACCACAGGAAAGTACAACAACACGCTCGGCATAGAAGGCGCAACCTGCCACCAACACCACACACGTCATCGACACGCACGAACGCATGCGTCCGATGCAGTCGCAAAAGGTAGCAAAAAGGTAGCAAAAGGTAGCAAAAGGTAGCAAACCGTCGTAAGACGTCCGAGCCACTCCGAAACAGCGTCACTACCCTTCCCAACCACAGGAAAGTACAACAACACGCTCGGCATACAAGGCGCAACCTGCCACCAACACCACACACGTCATCGACACGCACGAACGCATGCGTCCGATGCAGTCGCAAAAGGTAGCAAAAGGTAGCAAAAGGTAGCAAACCGTCGTCGACGTCGGAGACAGTCAGAAACAGCACTCACGACCCTTCCGACCACAGGAAAGTACAACAACACGCTCGGCATAGAAGGCGCAACCTGCCACCAACACCACACACGTCATCGACACGCACGAACGCATGCGTCCGATGCAGTCGCAAAAGGTAGCAAAAGGTAGCAAAAGGTAGCAAAAGGTAGCAAACCGTCGTAAGACGTCCGAGCCACTCCGAAACAGCCGTCACTACCCTTCCGACCACAGGAAAGTACAACAACACGCTCGGCATACAAGGCGCAACCTGCCACC
This sequence comes from Pythium insidiosum, assembly GCA_022836835.1. Taxonomy (NCBI): domain Eukaryota; phylum Oomycota; class Peronosporomycetes; order Pythiales; family Pythiaceae; genus Pythium; species Pythium insidiosum. Next base: position 21,415 of record JAKVDI010000183.1, read on the forward strand.
AACACCACACACGTCATCGACACGCACGAACGCATGCGTCCGATGCAGTCGCAAAAGGTAGCAAAAGGTAGCAAAAGGTAGCAAACCGTCGTAAGACGTCCGAGCCATCCGAAACAGCCGTCACTACCCTTCCGACCACAGGAAAGTACAACAACACGCTCGGCATACAAGGCGCAACCTGCCACCAACACCACACACGTCATCGACACGCACGAACGCATGCGTCCGATGCAGTCGCAAAAGGTAGCAAAAGTAGCAAAAGGTAGCAAACCGTCGTCGACGTCGGAGACAGTCAGAAACAGCACTCACGACCCTTCCGACCACAGGAAAGTACAACAACACGCTCGGCATACAAGGCGCAACCTGCCACCAACACCACACACGTCATCGACACGCACGAACGCATGCGTCCGATGCAGTCGCAAAAGGTAGCAAAAGGTAGCAAAAGGTAGCAAAAGGTAGCAAACCGTCGTAAGACGTCCGAGCCACTCCGAAACAGCCGTCACTACCCTTCCGACCACAGGAAGTACAACAACACGCTCGGCATACAAGGCGCAACCTGCCACCAACACCACACGTCATCGACACGCACGAACGCATGCGTCCGATGCAGTCGCAAAGGTAGCAAAAGGTAGCAAAAGGTAGCAAAAGGTAGCAAAAGGTAGCAAACCGTCGTCGACGTCCGAGCCACTCCGAAACAGCCGTCATACCCTTCCGACCACAGGAAAGTACAACAACACGCTCGGCATACAAGGCGCAACCTGCCCCAACACCACACACGTCATCGACACGCACGAACGCATGCGTCCGATGCAGTCGCAAAAGGTAGCAAAAGGTAGCAAAGGTAGCAAACCGTCGTAAGACGTCCGAGCCACTCCGAAACAGCCGTCACTACCCTTCGACCACAGGAAAGTACAACAACACGCTCGGCATACAAGGCGCAACCTGCCACCAACACCACACACGTCATCGACACGCACGAACGCATGCGTCCGATGCAGTCGCAAAAGGTAGCAAAGGTAGCAAAAGGTAGCAAACCGTCGTAAGACGTCCGAGCCACTCCGAAAACAGCCGTCACTACCCTTCCGACCACAGGAAAGTACAACAACACGCTCGGCATACAAGGCGCAACTGCCACCAACACCACACACGTCATCGACACGCACGAACGCATGCGTCCGATGCAGTCGCAAAAGGTAGCAAAAGGTAGCAAAAGGTAGCAAACCGTCGTAAGACGTCCGAGCCATCCGAAACAGCCGTCACTACCTTCCGACCACAGGAAAGTACAAAACACGCTCGGCATACAAGGCGCAACCTGCCACCAACACCACACACGTCGTCGATACGCACGAACGCATGCGTCCGATGCAGTCGCAAAAGGTAGCAAAAGGTAGCAAAAGGTAGCAAAAGGTAGCAAACCGTCGTACGTCGAGCACTCAGAAACAGCCGTCACTACCCTTCCGACCACAGGAAAGTACACCAACACGCTCCGCATACAAGGCGCAACCTGCCACCAACACCCACACGCATCGACACGCACGAACGCATGCGTCCGATGCAGTCGCAAAAGGTAGCAAAAGGTAGCAAAGGTAGCAAAAGGTAGCAAACCGTCGTCACGTCGGAGACAGTCAGAAACAGCACTCACGACCCTTCCGACCACAGGAAAGTACACCAACACGCTCCGCATACACGTCACAACCTGCCACCCAACACCACACGCATCGTCGACACGTACCAACGCATGCGTCAGACACAGTCGCAAAAGGTAGCAAAAGGTAGCAAAAGGTAGCAAAAGGTAGCAAAAGGTAGCAAAAGGTAGCAAAAGGTAAAACCGTCGTCGACGTCGGAGACAGTCAGAAACAGCACTCACGACCCTTCCGACCACAGGAAAGTACACCAACACGCTCCGCATACACGTCACAACCTGCCACCAACACCACACGCATCGTCGACACGTACCAACGCATGCGTCAGACACAGTCGCAAAAGGTAGCAAAAGGTAGCAAAAGGTAGCAAAAGGTAGCAAAAGGTAGCAAAAGGTAGCAAAAGGTAGCAAAAGGTAGCAAACCGTCGTCGACGTCGGAGACAGTCAGAAACAGCTCTCACGACCCTTCCGACCACAGGAAAGTACCCCAACACGCTCCGCATACACGTCACAACCTGCCACCAACACCACACGCATCGTCGACACGTACCAACGCATGCGTCAGACACAGTCGCAAAAGGTAGCAAAAGGTAGCAAAAGGTAGCAAAAGGTAGCAAAACGTAGCAAAACGTAGCAAAACGTAGCAAAACGTAGCAAAACGTAGCAAAAGGTAGCAAAAGGTAGCAAAAGGTAGCAAAAGGTAGCAAAAGGTAGCAAAAGGTAGCAAACCGTCGTCGACGTCGGAGACAGTCAGAAACAGCACTCACGACCCTTCCGACCACAGGAAAGTACACCAACACGCTCCGCATACACGTCACAACCTGCCACCAACACCACACGCATCGTCGACACGTACCAACGCATGCGTCAGATGCAGTCGCAAAAGGTAGCAAAAGGTAGCAAAAGGTAGCAAAAGGTAGCAAAAGGTAGCAAACCGTCGTCGACGTCGGAGACAGTCAGAAACAGCACTCACGACCCTTCCGACCACAGGAAAGTACACCAACACGCTCCGCATACACGTCACAACCTGCCACCAACACCACACGCATCGTCGACACGTACCAACGCATGCGTCAACACAGTCGCAAAAGGTAGCAAAAGGTAGCAAAAGGTAGCAAAAGGTAGCAAACCGTCGTCGACGTCGGAGACAGTCAGAAACAGCACTCACGACCCTTCCGACCACAGGAAAGTACACCAACACGCTCCGCATACACGTCACAACCTGCCACCAAACCACACGCATCGTCGACACGTACCAACGCATGCGTCAGACACAGTCGCAAAAGGTAGCAAAAGGTAGCAAAGGTAGCAAAAGGTAGCAAAAGGTAGCAAAAGGTAGCAAAAGGTAGCAAACCGTCGTCGACGTCGGAGACAGTCAGAAACAGCACTCACGACCCTTCCGACCACAGGAAAGTACACCAACACGCTCCGCATACACGTCACAACCTGCCACCAACACCACACGCATCGTCGACACGTACCAACGCATGCGTCAGACACAGTCGCAAAAGGTAGCAAAAAAAGGTAGCAAAAGGTAGCAAAAGGTAGCAAAAGGTAGCAAAAGGTAGCAAAAGGTAGCAAACCGTCGTCGACGTCGGAGACAGTCAGAAACAGCACTCACGACCCTTCCGACCACAGGAAAGTACACCAACACGCTCCGCATACACGTCACAACCTGCCACCAACACCACACGCATCGTCGACACGTACCAACGCATGCGTCAGACACAGTCGCAAAAGGTAGCAAAAGGTAGCAAAAGGTAGCAAAAGGTAGCAAAAGGTAGCAAAAGGTAGCAAAAGGTAGCAAAAGGTAGCAAACCGTCGTCGACGTCGGAGACAGTCAGAAACAGCACTCACGACCCTTCCGACCACAGGAAAGTACACCAACACGCTCCGCATACACGTCACAACCTGTCACCAACACCACACGCATCGTCGACACGTACCAACGCATGCGTCAGACACAGTCGCAAAAGGTAGCAAAAGGTAGCAAAAGGTAGCAAAAGGTAGCAAAAGGTAGCAAAAGGTAGCAAAAGGTAGCAAACCGTCGTCGACGTCGGAGACAGTCAGAAACAGCACTCACGACCCTTCCGACCACAGGAAAGTACACCAGCACGCTCCGCATACACGTCACAACCTGTCACCAACACCACACGCATCGTCGACACGTACCAACGCATGCGTCAGACACAGTCGCAAAGGTAGCAAAAGGTAGCAAAAGGTAGCAAAAGGTAGCAAAAGGTAGCAAAAGGTAGCAAAAGGTAGCAAAAGGTAGCAAAAGGTAGCAAAAGGTAGCAAACCGTCGTCGACGTCGGAGACAGTCAGAAACAGCACTCACGACCCTTCCGACCACAGGAAAGTACACCAACACGCTCCGCATACACGTCACAACCTGCCACCAACACCACACGCATCGTCGACACGTACCAACGCATGCGTCAGACACAGTCGCAAAAGGTAGCAAAAGGTAGCAAAAGGTAGCAAAAGGTAGCAAAGGTAGCAAAAGGTAGCAAAAGGTAGCAAACCGTCGTCGACGTCGGAGACAGTCAGAAACAGCACTCACGACCCTTCCGACCACAGGAAAGTACACCAACACGCTCCGCATACACGTCACAACCTGTCACCAACACCACACGCATCGTCGACACGTACCAACGCATGCGTCAGACACAGTCGCAAAAGGTAGCAAAAGGTAGCAAAAGGTAGCAAAAGGTAGCAAAAGGTAGCAAAAGGTAGCAAAAGGTAGCAAACCGTCGTCGACGTCGGAGACAGTCAGAAACAGCACTCACGACCCTTCCGACCACAGGAAAGTACACCAACACGCTCCGCATACACGTCACAACCTGCCACCAACACCAACGCATCGTCGACACGTACCAACGCATGCGTCAGACACAGTCGCAAAAGGTAGCAAAAGGTAGCAAAAGGTAGCAAAAGGTAGCAAAAGGTAGCAAAAGGTAGCAAACCGTCGTCGACGTCGGAGACAGTCAGAAACAGCACTCACGACCCTTCCGACCACAGGAAAGTACACCAACACGCTCCGCATACACGTCACAACCTGTCACCAACACCACACGCATCGTCGACACGTACCAACGCATGCGTCAGACACAGTCGCAAAAGGTAGCAAAAGGTAGCAAAAGGTAGCAAAAGGTAGCAAAAGGTAGCAAAAGGTAGCAAAAGGTAGCAAACCGTCGTCGACGTCGGAGACAGTCAGAAACAGCACTCACGACCCTTCCGACCACAGGAAAGTACACCACACGCTCCGCATACACGTCACAACCTGCCACCAACACCACACGCATCGTCGACACGTACCAACGCATGCGTCAGACACAGTCGCAAAAGGTAGCAAAAGGTAGCAAAAGGTAGCAAAAGGTAGCAAAAGGTAGCAAAAGGTAGCAAAAGGTAGCAAACCGTCGTCGACGTCGGAGACAGTCAGAAACAGCACTCACGACCCTTCCGACCACAGGAAAGTACACCACACGCTCCGCATACACGTCACAACCTGCCACCAACACCAACGCATCGTCGACACGTACCAACGCATGCGTCAGACACAGTCGCAAAAGGTAGCAAAAGGTAGCAAAAGGTAGCAAAAGGTAGCAAAAGGTAGCAAAAGGTAGCAAACCGTCGTCGACGTCGGAGACAGTCAGAAACAGCACTCACGACCCTTCCGACCACAGGAAAGTACACCAACACGCTCCGCATACACGTCACAACCTGCCACCAACACCACACGCATCGTCGACACGTACCAACGCATGCGTCAGACACAGTCGCAAAAGGTAGCAAAAGGTAGCAAAAGGTAGCAAAAGGTAGCAAAAGGTAGCAAAAGGTAGCAAACCGTCGTCGACGTCGGAGACAGTCAGAAACAGCACTCACGACCCTTCCGACCACAGGAAAGTACACCAACACGCTCCGCATACACGTCACAACCTGCCTCCAACACCATACGCATCGTCGGGACGTACCAACGCATGCGTCAGACACAGTCGCAAAAGGTAGCAAAAGGTAGCAAAAGGTAGCAAAAGGTAGCAAAAGGTAGCAAACCGTCGTCGACGTCGGAGACAGTCAGAAACAGCACTCACGACCCTTCCGACCACAGGAAGTACACCAACACGCTCCGCATACACGTCACAACCTCACCCACCACACATGCAGTCGACACGTACCAACGCATGCGTCAGACACAGTCGCAAAAGGTAGCAAAAGGTAGCAAAAGGTAGCAAAAGGTAGCAAAAGGTAGCAAAAGGTATCAAAAGGTAGCAAAAGGTAGCAAAAGGTAGCAAACCGTCGTCGACGTCGGAGACAGTCAGAAACAGCACTCACGACCCTTCCGACCACAGGAAAGTACACCAACACGCTCCGCATACACGTCACAACCTGTCACCAACACCACACGCATCGTCGACACGTACCAACGCATGCGTCAGACACAGTCGCAAAAGGTAGCAAAAGGTAGCAAAAGGTAGCAAAAGGTAGCAAAAGGTAGCAAAAGGTAGCAAAAGGTAGCAAACCGTCGTCGACGTCGGAGACAGTCAGAAACAGCACTCACGACCCTTCCGACCACAGGAACGTACACCAACACGCTCCGCATACACGTCACAACCTGCCTCCAACACCATACGCATCGTCGACAACGCACCAACGCATGTGTCAGATGCAGTCGCAAAAGGTAGCAAAAGGTAGCAAAAGGTAGCAAAAGGTAGCAAAAGGTAGCAAAAGGTAGCAAAAGGTAGCAAACCGTCGTCGACGTCGGAGACAGTCAGAAACAGCACTCACGACCCTTCCGACCACAGGAAAGTACACCAACACGCTCCGCATACACGTCACAACCTGCCACCAACACCACACGCATCGTCGACACGTACCAACGCATGTGTCAGATGCAGTCGCAAAAGGTAGCAAAAGGTAGCAAAAGGTAGCAAAAGGTAGCAAAAGGTAGCAAAAGGTAGCAAAAGGTAGCAAACCGTCGTCGACGTCGGAGACAGTCAGAAACAGCACTCACGACCCTTCCGACCACAGGAAAGTACACCAACACGCTCCGCATACACGTCACAACCTGCCACCAACACCACACGCATCGTCGACACGTACCAACGCATGTGTCAGATGCAGTCGCAAAAGGTAGCAAAAGGTAGCAAAAGGTAGCAAAAGGTAGCAAAAGGTAGCAAAAGGTAGCAAAAGGTAGCAAACCGTCGTCGACGTCGGAGACAGTCAGAAACAGCACTCACGACCCTTCCGACCACAGGAAAGTACACCAACACGCTCCGCATACACGTCACAACCTGCCACCAACACCACACGCATCGTCGACACGTACCAACGCATGCGTCAGACACAGTCGCAAAAGGTAGCAAAAGGTAGCAAAAGGTAGCAAAAGGTAGCAAAAGGTAGCAAAAGGTAGCAAAGGGTAGCAAACCGTCGTCGACGTCGGAGACAGTCAGAAACAGCACTCACGACCCTTCCGACCACAGGAAAGTACACCAACACGCTCCGCATACACGTCACAACCTGCCACCAACACCACACGCATCGTCGACAACACCAACGCATGTGTCAGACACAGTCGCAAAAGGTAGCAAAAGGTAGCAAAAGGTAGCAAAAGGTAGCAAAAGGTAGCAAAAGGTAGCAAAAGGTAGCAAACCGTCGTCGACGTCGGAGACAGTCAGAAACAGCACTCACGACCCTTCCGACCACAGGAAAGTACACCAACACGCTCCGCATACACGTCACAACCTGCCACCAACACCACACGCATCGTCGACACGTACCAACGCATGCGTCAGACACAGTCGCAAAAGGTAGCAAAAGGTAGCAAAAGGTAGCAAAAGGTAGCAAAAGGTAGCAAAAGGTAGCAAACCGTCGTCGACGTCGGAGACAGTCAGAAACAGCACTCACGACCCTTCCGACCACAGGAAAGTACACCAACACGCTCCGCATACACGTCACAACCTGCACCAACACCACACGCATCGTCGACACGTACCAACGCATGCGTCAGACAAGTCGCAAAAGGTAGCAAAAGGTAGCAAAAGGTAGCAAAAGGTAGCAAAAGGTAGCAAAAGGTAGCAAAAGGTAGCAAACCGTCGTCGACGTCGGAGACAGTCAGAAACAGCACTCACGACCCTTCCGACCACAGGAAAGTACACCAACACGCTCCGCATACACGTCACAACCTGTCACCAACACCACACGCATCGTCGACACGTACCAACGCATGCGTCAGACACAGTCGCAAAAGGTAGCAAAAGGTAGCAAAAGGTAGCAAAAGGTAGCAAAAGGTAGCAAAAGGTAGCAAAAGGTAGCAAACCGTCGTCGACGTCGGAGACAGTCAGAAACAGCACTCACGACCCTTCCGACCACAGGAAAGTACACCAACACGCTCCGCATACACGTCACAACCTGCCACCAACACCAACACGCATCGTCGACACGTACCAACGCATGTGTCAGATGCAGTCGCAAAAGGTAGCAAAAGGTAGCAAAAGGTAGCAAAAGGTAGCAAAAGGTAGCAAAAGGTAGCAAAAGGTAGCAAACCGTCGTCGACGTCGGAGACAGTCAGAAACAGCACTCACGACCCTTCCGACCACAGGAAAGTACACCAGCACGCTCCGCATACACGTGACAACCTGCCACCAACACCACACGCATCGTCGACACGTACCAACGCATGCGTCAGATTGCAGTCGCAAAAGGTAGCAAAAGGTAGCAAAAGGTAGCAAAAGGTAGCAAAAGGTAGCAAAAGGTAGCAAACCGTCGTCGACGTCGGAGACAGTCAGAAACAGCACTCACGACCCTTCCGACCACAGGAAAGTACACCAACACGCTCCGCATACACGTCACAACCTGTCACCAACACCACACGCATCGTCGACACGTACCAACGCATGCGTCAGACACAGTCGCAAAAGGTAGCAAAAGGTAGCAAAAGGTAGCAAAAGGTAGTAAAAGGTAGCAAAAGGTAGCAAAAGGTAGCAAACCGTCGTCGACGTCGGAGACAGTCAGAAACAGCACTCACGACCCTTCCGACCACAGGAAAGTACACCAGCACGCTCCGCATACACGTCACAACCTGCCACCAACACCACACGCATCGTCGACAACGCACCAACGCATGTGTCAGATGCAGTCGCAAAAGGTAGCAAAAGGTAGCAAAAGGTAGCAAAAGGTAGCAAAAGGTAGCAAAAGGTAGCAAACCGTCGTCGACGTCGGAGACAGTCAGAAACAGCACTCACGACCCTTCCGACCACAGGAAAGTACACCAACACGCTCCGCATACACGTCACAACCTGTCACCAACACCACACGCATCGTCGACACGTACCAACGCATGCGTCAGACACAGTCGCAAAAGGTAGCAAAAGGTAGCAAAAGGTAGCAAAAGGTAGTAAAAGGTAGCAAAAGGTAGCAAAAGGTAGCAAACCGTCGTCGACGTCGGAGACAGTCAGAAACAGCACTCACGACCCTTCCGACCACAGGAAAGTACACCAACACGCTCCGCATACACGTCACAACCTGCCACCAACACCACACGCATCGTCGACAACGCACCAACGCATGTGTCAGATTGCAGTCGCAAAAGGTAGCAAAAGGTAGCAAACCGTCGTCGACGTCGTGTGTGGCGTTTGTAGTAAGCGCGTACAAATGGGGACGCATTCGGGATGTGTAATAAGTGCGGACGCATTGGGACGAAGTTTGACGAATTCGGACGAATTTTGACGAATTCGGACGAATTTTGACGAATTTGGACGAACTTGGACGAATTTCGTTTCTTGATGCGTCGGTGGCGGACTAAACAGGGACATGACATGGATGCCGACGATGGCCGAGCACTGCAATATATAGTATGCGTGCACGTGTGCATGCCAGCGACCCGAGCTACATTGGCATGCAGTCGCAAATCGTCGTAAGCTGTTGCAAAAAGTAGCAAAAGGTAGCAAACCATCGTAAGACCTCGGAGACAGTCAGAAACAGCCGCCACTACCCTTGAGACCACAGGAAAGTAGACCAACACTCGGCATACACGACATGTTGAGCGTGCGTTCGGGTATTAGCTAGTTCACTTATGGCTTGAACTAGTAATGATGCGGATAGCGAGGATTCTCATCGATGCTGACGTTTTTCAGTGCTAAACCCTAGATTCTCATCGTTGACGTTTTTCAGTGTGCAGTGCGCCCTGGATATGCAATTGGACTATTGATGTTGTCGAGGCATGTTTCGGGTTCAAAATCGCCGTCCGAGGCTTCATCGCCGTGGGTATGCGCGGTGAGCACGTCGCGCAATGTTTTGGTGCGCCGGGTGGACCGACTATTTGGTCGGCGATTGACACTGCCACTCCCCGAGGATGACGCTGGCAAGCCGCAAAGCAGGCAAATATGAGTATCGCACTAAGCTCAACTTGTATGTGGTCGCCGAACCTTGGGCACCTCCACGGAACTGTGTCTCGTGCATGGAGGAGAGATGACTAAGCGGCTATGCCAAGCAGTAGGATAGTAATGCCTGGGGGGGCTCGCCTGCCGTTTGACCCAACAATCGGTCTAGGGATCTCACTGTGTGTGACCTCGCTCGGTCCGATCTTGGTCTGCACTGTATAGTGCACATGATTGCACGCCGTCCCTTGGTCATGTAGCCAGACGTCCCCGTGAAGGTCACCAGTGACACGGAACAGGAGCCACCAAGGGAGGTCTACGTTGGAAGAATCCAATGCAGGTCAAACCGTGATCAGATCACACTGCAGATCAGACTAGGTTTTTTGCTGGGTCACGCGAGAGATCCAAGGGTTTTGTGTTTGGTCACGCCTGGTCACATTGGCGATAGTCCCTTGCTCCGCACTTTTCCAGCCTCACGACAGTTTGACTAGGGGGGCTCAGTCCGTTTTGCTTTTCATCACGCCGACTATGCCGTCCCAACTTCGTGTCCGTGCCCTTCGCGCTCGTCATGGGCAGCCCCCTGCATCATCAGCGCCTTCTGGTCTTACGGGCGCAGTGGTAGGAGCTGGAGATCATCCTCTCCTGCTACCTCGAGCGAAAAGAGCAGCAATGAGGTCAATCCAGCAGCGCCTCGACACCATGGGATCCGACGGCAACGATGCGCGCAGCGTTGGCGATGTTCGCTGCGACTTACCGGACAACGACGAGGAGCTTGAGGTAGAAAACCGTCCGGCAAAACGGCAGCGACGACAGGTTGTCCGTCAGCCGACGCCAAGCGCGAATCCGAAGACCCCAACACCGGAGAGTAGTGTTTTGGATCGACGTGACGGCCGTACCAAGATCTACCTTGGCGGATACGAGATGACGCGAGCCAACGCGACGCGGGTCAAGCTGAGCTACCGATGCAACTTCTATCGCAGTCAAGGTTATGCCACTAAGCTCCAGTTTTACGCCAGCCTGATGAACTACGACTTCGAGAACATGGTTCCGCACACGTGTATCCCACCATCGCATCACCCACCTACCCTGGACGAGTCATCCAAGACCATTGTCGTCCGAGCAGCAATGCAACGGGCCGTTGATTCACTGGCTACATCTACTGCCGACACTCATCTCCAGATATGGGAGACGGTCAGCGAGAAGTTCTACAACCGCAGCGACAATGTGGTCGTCAAGGGTATGTCGAAGACTCAAGTGACCAAACGTGTTCATCAAACCCGAACAAGCCATTTTGGTGGAAGTATTCATGGTCGTGTAGAAGTCCCACCGCTTTAGAGAGTCCGAGTTCAAGACTGATCGCCTTCTCGGCTGGGCGCATCCGGCATTGATGAGTCTACTCCGATACGGCAATGTCTCGTTATTCGTCGACGGCACATTTCGTTGTGTGCCAAAGCATCTCCGACAGTGTGTGATTCTCATGGTCTTCGACGAAGCAACTCGGCTGTTTGTACCCGTTTTCTACGTTCTCGCAGCCTCCAAGACTCACGATACTTACTGGAACATCTTCCAGTATATCACGGATGCATGTGGCCAGCGAATTCGCCCAAGCCAAGGTGTTTGTGATTTCGAATCTCCACTGTTGCGAGCCGTGAACGACTGGTTTCCAGACGGAGACACAGTCGGTTGCTACTTTCACTGGAAGCAAGCATGCTCGCGCAAGATGACCAAGCTTCGCATCCACCGCGACGAGATCAAGATCGCTATGGAAAAGGGGGTTCTCGACGTGATGACTGTGATTGAGCATTCGAAGATCAAGATCGAAGGGATTGCGTGGGTGAAGGCTCGCCTGCGTGCTCGATGTGATGAAGATTCGGTTCAGTACTCGGTAAAGCAGTGGAAGAGCTTTTGGGTGTGTGGTGAGGTGACCGGCAGAAAGAGCTCAGCGAAGCTCGATCCGCCCAGTCACCTACGCACAGGCCTTGGGATTCTTGGGTCTGTAACTTGCTACCGCGCAGGGGTCTCCTGAGTTTTCGCTGAGGAGGCCCAAGGCAGCCTTATGACCTCGAAAGGGGTCGTGAATCCTTTACGGCCCAGGCACCAGAGTCCGCGGAGAAGATCCTAGAGAGTCCGCGAGACGGCCTTGTCTTCAAACGCAGCGTTCGCCAGCAGACCGTGGCGGAAGTCGGTCGCGCAAACGTGCGTGGGTCGGCCGCGTGGGTCGCGTGCCGAGGAGAGAGTCTACTGCTTGAACTGCTCTCGGGGGGGGGGGGGGTCCGACACCCGGTGTTGTGCTTGAAGCCGACTTGTCCTTGCCGCTCGTGGCCAAACCTCCACAGAGCGGGGTCCGCGACGTCGGGTGGCTACATCACGGCTGAAGCAAGTAGACTTCTGTACAAGTATCTCCAGGCGGCAATGAAGAAGCTCCCTGCTGGACGCGGTGACGTGCGTGCTCTAACTCGCCAAGTGCTGCTCAAGGTCACAACACGTCGCGTCACGGCTCAGCGTCTCGCTCCCTACTTGCTGGTGCGTCGACGCTCACAAGCTGCGGCATCTGAAGTGGACGTGGAAGGGGATGACCAAGCCGATGCCGTCGACCCTGGAACAGAACAAGGACAGGAAGAAGAGGAAGCGATGGAAGCAAACGAGACGACTTCAAAGCATGTTGATCATGTTTCAGGTTATGAGCATGCCTACAAGTCGTTCTTAGACGAGCGCTATGTTGACGCCGAGCTTTAAGTCCTGTCGGGTTGACAGCCGACATGGGAGCCGGCAAGCAATATCCGAGTCCAAGATCTACGCATCTACCACGACAACAAGCGCGATGAGAGGCGCTCGCGACGAAGTACGAGCACGTAGGCGTTAAGAGTAAATACAGGATTTTTTTTGCATGCACGCTCGTTCACCGTGCTTCGCACGGATGTACACGCAACGGTGTTTAACGCTTCTCAGTTTGCCGCACGCGGTCATGATTTCGACTTTGTAGTCGACGTGATCTTGCAGCTGAATATGCATCAACAAGAGAGGACTGTGCTAAAAGAAGTCAACGCGTATTTAATGTTATCTGTTTTCAAACATTCGACATCATCGCAACCCGTTGTTAGCTTCGTTGACATGCATCGTCAGTAGGTGGCCTAGTGGTCACTTACAAAAAAAGGCGTCATAGGCTAGGGTTTAGGGTTTAGGGTTTAGGGTTTAGGCTAGGGTTTAGGGTTTAGGGTTTAGGGTTTAGGGTTTAGGGTTTAGGGTTTAGGGTTTAGGGTTTAGGGTTTAGGGTTTAGGGTTTAGGGTTTAGGGTTTAGGGTTTAGGGTTTAGGGTTTAGGGTTTAGGGTTTAGGGTTTAGGGTTTAGGGTTTAGGGTTTAGGGTTTAGGGTTTAGGGTTTAGGGTTTAGGGTTTAGGGTTTAGGGTTTAGGGTTTAGGGTTTAGGGTTTAGGGTTTAGGGTTTAGG
>JAKVDI010000184.1:0-34703 GCA_022836835.1 Pythium insidiosum
ATGGCATGGTGCGACATGGTTGTGGGTGAGGACCAACACTCAGTGACACATGTTTACGACATCGTGTACCGTGAGTGTTGGTATCAACTGCAACCCAGAGTAGAGACAGCAAGTGAGGCCCAGAGTAGAGACAGCAAGTGAGGCTTAGATGTAGTTGCAGCACACCGACCGCGCAAGCGAACTAAGTCCCTCAATCGAATCACTTTGCATTTTGCATTCCACCGATCAAGTGCTCTGACCAACAGGTTATGAGCCCAAGCTCCGAAGCCTCTGTCCAAGCCGATTCAGCCTCACCTGCATTTTCCAGCATGGATCCCGCCGCGCCTCAATGCCGACACGCACGAGCATTCGTACTCACGAACGCCGGGTCGGACGCAGCACCATCACCGTGCTGCTCCTTTCGTTTGAGAGGTCCACGTGCATCAGTCGACACGTCATTAGCTCCTAAAATAACGAACGTATCCGAGCGTGACTCGAGTGTTGTGGTCAGGAGCTGGTACGACTCGTTCAGACTGCAAAGCAGTGTGATGTCGTCACCGTCGCCCATCATCGCGCTCAAGAAGCACCGACGAAGAAAGAGTTTGCTGGCGAGACTCTTCTTGTCGAAGTGTGCCTCCAGCCGTGACCATGCATGCATCTTGCACACCGCTCGCCGGACGAACGATAGATTGGACGCTGCGAGTCTTCCATCGCGAGACAGATCATCGCGAACGCCTTCCGTGACTTGCGCTCCGCTGAAACATGAGCTGATCCTCGGTCGACGACACGCAGTGCTCGCTCGGCCTTGATCAAGCCACTTGTCACGTCCCACACACAAGTCGCGCTCTTCCAGCACCATCTGCATCTTGAACTTCCAGTCTTGGAAGTTGCTGTCGTCGAACTTGCTGATGCGAGGCGCGGCGGGGTCCATGCTGGAAAATGTAGGTGAGGCTGAATCGGCGTGGGCAGAGGCTTCGGACTGTTGACAATATCGACAGTCGTGTCGACATTGGTTTCAAGACGCCTCGCCAAGCGACCCAGTAATTCGAAGAGCTGATTCATGTCGCGCGCATGTCAAGTTTGGCTGCGGCAAACATTCCCATGCTAGTCGCAGTCATTCCTTTGATTGCGACATCCGGTGGGTACATGTTTATGGCATGGTGCGACATGGTTGTGGGTGAGGACCAACACTCAGTGACACATGTTTACGACATCGTGTACCGTGAGTGTTGGTATCAACTGCAACCCAGAGTTGAGACAGCAAGTGAGGCCCAGAGTAGAGACAGCAAGTGAGGCTTAGATGTAGTTGCAGCACACCGACCGCGCAAGCGAACTAAGTCCCTCAATCGAATCACTTTGCATTTTGCATTCCACCGATCAAGTGCTCTGACCAACAGGTTATGAGCCCAAGCTCCGAAGCCTCTGTCCAAGCCGATTCAGCCTCACCTGCATTTTCCAGCATGGATCCCGCCGCGCCTCGCATCAGCAAGTTCGACGGCAGCAACTTCCACGTCTGGAAGTTCAAGATGCAGATGGTGCTGGAAGAGCGCGACTTGTATGTGGGACGTGACAAGTGGCTTGATCAAGGCCGAGCACTGCGTGTCGACCGAGGATCAGCTCATGTTTCAGCGCAAGTCACGGAAGGCGTTCGCCATGATCTGTCTCGCGGTGGAAGACTCGCAGCTTCCACTCGTTCGTTCGGCAAGCGGTGCGCAAGATGCATGGTCACGGCTGGAGGCACACTTCGAGAAGAAGAGTCTCGCCAACAAGCTCTTCCTTCGTCGGCGCTTCTTTAGCGCGATGATGGAAGACGGCGACGACGTGCTCCAGCACATCAACAAGCTCAAGACGCTGGCGGAACAGCTCGACGCAGTAGGCGCTCCGGTCAGCGAGGATGATCTCGTGATCACACTGCTCGGCAGTCTGAACGAGTCGTACCAGTTCCTGATCACGGCACTCGAGTCACGCTCGGATACGTTATCTTGGGAGCTGGTGACGTCTCGACTGATGCACGAGGATCTGAAGCGAAAGGAGCAGCACGGCGAAGGTGCTGCGTCCGATCAGGCGTTCGTGAGTGCGAGCGCCCGTGCGAGGGGACGTCCGGCGAAGAAGATTGGCGCGTGTCGGCATTGCGGCAAACACGGCCACTGGATCGCGGAGTGTCCGCTTCGACAACAAGACAACAACAGTCATGGTGACCGTCGGCGCATCGTGCACGCGCACATTGCACGCGATGTATCGCGCAGTGACTCGAGTGTCGCTGGCGACGACTACCTCTTCATGGCACAAGGTCAAGATTTGGTCGCAGCGACAGCTCTCGGTGAAGACAACATGTGGCTGGTCGACTCGGGTGCGACGCAGCACATGACGCATTCGAAGGCGAGCCTGCTCAAGTATCGGTCGATCAAGCCCGTCAAGGTACACCTTGCCGACGATGGCACCGTGGAAGCGATCGGATGCGGCGACGTCGAGATGCTGATTCCGACTCCACAAGGCCCACGCAAGGGTGTTCTCAAGAACGTGATTCCGACTCCACAAGGCCCACGCAAGGGTGTTCTCAAGAACGTGTGGCACGTGCCGAAGCTTAGCCGCAGCCTCTTCTCGGTTGCACGCTTTGCGAAGGACGTCGCACCGATCACATTCACACGTGATCAGTGTGTTGTGAGTCTGCAAGGTTCGACGTGGACCATCGGCAAACGTGTCGGCAAGGGTCTGTTCAAGCTGAACATGACACCTGTAATGGCCGGCAAAAGTGGTGCAACCGCGCACGCACTTGTGTCGAGCGACCCGAGTTCGAGTCCCAACGCGTACGTTTGGCACCTCCGACTCGGTCACATCGGTCACTCCGGACTCGAACTCTTGGTCAAGAACCGACTCGGGTCTGGTGTAGACATCGGCTCAGTGAACAAGTGGGAGCAGTGTGAAGGCTGTGCAATCGGCAAGCAGACGCGTGCTCCGTTTCAAGACTCGACCACTGCGCGTGCTACAGGTCTGGTTGATGTCGTGCACAGCGATGTGTGCGGACCAATGCAAACATCCACGTTCAGTGGCAAGAAGTACTTCGTGACGTTCATCGACGACAAGTCGCGCTTTGTCGTGATCTACCTCATGGAACACAAGTCGGAAGTTGCAGACAAGTTCGTGCACTTCCTGAACTGGGCCGAGACTCAGACTGGTCGACGTGTGAAGGTGCTTCGATGCGACAACGGCGGGGAGTACAAGTCGTCCAAGATGACCAAGATCTGCCACGACCGCGGAATCGTACAGCAGTTCACACGGCCGTATACGCCGCAACTCAACGGAGTCGCGGAACGTATGAACCGCACTCTTGTGGAGTGTGCGCGCTGTATGCTCGAGCATGCCAAGCTGCCCAAGTCGTACTGGGGTGAGGCCGTGATGACTGCGGGTTTCTTGCGAAACCGCCTGCCAAGTCGTTCCAACTCCGGTAACAAGTCGCCTATCGAGGTGTGGAGTGGAAAGGTTCCCAAGCTTGACAACCTGAAGGTCTTTGGCTGTCATGCGTTTGTGCATGTACCGAGTGCCAAACGACTGAAGCTCGACCCACGCGCAAGTCGTTGTCGGTTCCTTGGCTACTCTGAGCATGCGAATGCGTATCGTTTCGAAGAGATCGATACTGGTCGTGTGTTTGTGAGTCGCGACGCCAAGTTCATGGAGACCGAGTTCGACGACGGCCATCGCGACATGACAAATGTGAACGACGTTGCAATCGATACCGACTACGACTTGGAGGACGGCTACGCCGAGTACAACGTGGATGAAGACATGCAACTAGACGACGAAAGCGACGATGAAAGCGACTGTGATGATGATCAAGACCGCCGCGCTGCTCAAGATCGTGACGGGGACCAGGCTGCACAGTCGACACCGAATGCTCCGCCATCGACTGACGTTGAACAACTCTCGGGTGTAAAGCGTCACATCCGATCACAGTCGCTCGAGCAAGTCACGGAAATACCACTGCCCAAGCGCACAAGTGCGACTTCGACTGTCGGCGTTGGGCGAATGAGTGGTCGAACGACCGACTCAAACACGAAATATTCAAGGAAGTCAAACTCCCTCGACGATCTCTCCGCACTCCACGCTGCTCACGTCGCGTCTTCAGTGGGAGAAGTGCCGACTTCGTTCAAGTCGGCAATGGAAGCCAGCGACGCAAACAAGTGGCGTGCTGCGTGCGACTCGGAGTTTCAGTCGCTTATCAAGAACAACACTTGGGACGTTGTACCGTTGCCCGTTGGACGTAAGGCAATCGGGTGCAAGTGGGTGTTCAAGGTCAAGGAGAACGAGCACGGCCAAATCGAGCGACACAAGGCGCGTCTCGTTGCAAAGGGGTTTGCGCAGAAGTACGGCATCGACTACGACGAGACGTTTGCACCAGTTGCCAAGTTCACGTCGATCCGCATCGTGCTTGCTCTGGCTGCCCAGTACAATTTGCTACTGCACCAGATGGACGTCAAGACTGCGTTCTTGAACGGCGACCTGGACGAAGTCATCTACATGCAGCAACCGGAGGGCTACATTGACACAAGTCAGCCGAGCGACTACGTGTGCAAGCTTAAGAAGTCACTCTACAGACTCAAGCAAGCACCTCGGATGTGGAACCAGAAGATCGACGACTTCATGCTTGGACTCGGCTTCCGCAAGTGCGAGTCCGACCACTGTGTATACGTCATGCGCAAGAACGACGACGACATGGCGTTCGTTGTGCTCTACGTCGACGATCTGATCATCGCATGCAGTTCCGTGTTGCTGCTCAAGTCGATCAAGTCCGCGCTGAGTGATCGGTTTGAGATGTCCGACCTCGGCGAACTTCGGTTTTGCCTTGGGATGCAGATCACCCGGGATCTCAAACAAGGCACTGTGACGGTCTCGCAGAGCAAGTTTTTGGGGTCGATCCTGCACAAGTTCGGCATGTCGGACTCGAAGCCCGTCAAGACGCCACAAGATCCTGGACTCAAACTGACCAAGTCCATGTGTGATGGCGGTTGCAAGCATGAGTCGACGATGCGCAATGTGCCGTATCGAAGTGCTGTTGGTTGCATCATGTACCTCATGGTAGCAACTCGCCCAGACATTGCCGCTGCAGTGGGAGTTCTCAGCCAGTTTGCAGCAGACCCGTGCCCGACGCACTGGCAAGCATTGAAGCGTGTACTTCGGTACCTCAAGGGAACTCCGTCACACGGACTCGTGTTCGGACAACGAGTCGGTTCCAGCAACACCGTGCTTTGCGGCTACTCGGACGCGGACTGGGCGGGTGATGTTGAGTCACGTCGCAGTACAAGTGGTTTTGTGTTCTTGCTCCACGGCGGATGTGTGAGCTGGCAAAGCAAGAAGCAGCGCTCGGTGGCGCTGTCGTCGACTGAAGCCGAGTATGTCGCGCTGTCATTTGCAACTCAAGAGGCGATTTGGCTCAAGGCGTTCATGTGCGAACTCGGCGAGCACAGCGAGAAAGACGCAGTTGTGGTACTCGAAGACAACCAAGGGGCGATCGCGTTGGCTAAGAACCCGGAATTTCACAAGCGAACCAAGCACATCGACATCCGCTACCACTTCGTGCGTGAGAACGTCGAGACAGGCAACATCGAGCTACAGTACTGTCCGACCCAAGACATGCTCGCGGACCTCCTGACCAAGCCGATCGCAGCAGGGCAGTTTCAGCTGCTGAGGGCCAAGCTTGGCATCATGGTCGCTGACGAGTCG
Organism: Pythium insidiosum; assembly: GCA_022836835.1. Lineage (NCBI taxonomy): Eukaryota > Oomycota > Peronosporomycetes > Pythiales > Pythiaceae > Pythium > Pythium insidiosum. Next base: position 5,698 of record JAKVDI010000184.1, read on the forward strand.
AGTGGGACTGTTGACAATATCGACAGTCGTGTCGACATTGGTTTCAAGGCGCCTCGCCGAGCGACCCAGTAATTCGAAGAGCTGATTCATGTCGCGCGCATGTCAAGTTTGGCTGCGGCAAACATTCCCATGCTAGTCGCAGTCATTCCTTTGATTGCGACATCCGGTGGGTACATGTTTATGGCATGGTGCGACATGGTTGTGGGTGAGGACCAACACTCAGTGACACATGTTTACGACATCGTGTACCGTGAGGGAGGTTATAGAGACACAAACCCCTTTATCTGGGGCCACAACATGTCAGCCATTGAAACAGTTTAAACTCGAGAGATAACTGGCATGAATTCAGCTATAGATAGCTCAAAGAACCTATGAATAGGATCATTCATGTTGCAGTCAGCCCGTTTGGACGCGCCTCATTCGGCCTCGCCTGTGTGGTGCTCTCATTCTTCGTAGAGCACTCCCACAGCCATGTCAGAGAGCGACTCCGTAGAGACTGAATATGAAGATGGAAATCAGCAGTCATGGTCGCTTCCACCGCCACCTATTGCGGAATATTCGAGTAGAGAAGAAGCTCAACATGCAATGAACAAGTTTGCCCGTGATTATGGCTATGCCTTGGTTGTGCAGCGTTCGTTCAGAGACAAACGGAAAGAGATGCGTCGAGTCGACATGGCCTGCGATCGATATGGTTTGCGCAAGGAACGCAAGCCCCGACCAGGGAGTACACGACGTCCAAATGTGCCTTCACGAAAATGCGGATGCCCTGCTCGGGTTCGTTTAGTTCGCGAGATCAGAGATGATACGACTGTGTGGGTTGTGCAATACACAGGTCTCGAAGCCACACACAATCACCCGCCTTCGGATGTCCCAGTCTCGCATCCGATACACCGTAGGATGGACATGACAGCCGAAGTGGAGGCGATAATCATGAACGACGCTCGCTGTGGTGTGAAACCGTCGCAAACACTTGCTCGATTACGGATGGACAACCCAAGCACATCAATTGTTTCCCGAGACATCCACAACAAAAAACAGCAAATCGATAGTGAGGAACAAGATGGTATTTCGCGATTCCAGTTTGCTATGGATCTTTTGCGAAAGGGGCCATTCTTTACAAGGATCAAGTCCGATGCAAACAAGCGGTTGACGCATCTCTTCATATCTTCCGACATGATGATCGATATCTTCCGACAAAACTGCGATGTGATCGTTATGGACTGCACTTACAAGACCAATCGATACGAAATGCCACTGCTAAATATCGTTGGTGTGTCAGGCATGAACACGACGCTACATCTGGCGAACGCTTTTCTCTCTCACGAGACTGGCGAGGACTACAAGTGGGCCTTACAGTGTCTTAGTGATTTACTCTCTGACAGAAACATTGCTACCCCTCAACTCAAATTCAGCCAACGATTACGCCAAGAAGGTGTCGGATGCGAAGATCAAGATACCTGCCTCATTGCAGAGCAGTCTGTTTGTGAATGTCGTCAAGGTCATTCACACATACGCGTTACATCAATGCCTGAAACAACTCGACATAGTGCGCCCTAGTGTGTGCTCAGGTGTTTATTCGCGATGCATGGGTATGCCATGCGTACATCGACTTCGTGCATACATGCGCGATGGTGCTTCTCTGAAACCTGAAGATTTTCATGCACATTGGTGGATAGATCGATTCTCTGCCCCTGTACCGGCCGAGCCTGTTCTTTTGGAACCCTTGTCAATTGCAGAGCGGCGCGCAGCAAAACGCAAGAAGAAGAATCATGCTCGTGGAACTGGGCCGCGTGGGACCAAGCGTAAAGAATGCGCGTTCGAGTCGAACACACTTCCCGAGAGGCGATTCATGATTGCAACACCACCAGTGGATGGTAGTTGGCCTCTCGATGACAGTTTGCCGGATCTTCACAGCATTCTCCAGACAGCTAGAGGCACCCCACGGACACTAGCAATCACGTCGGCCGAAAAAGACCCACCACGAACGAGACCGGCGAATGCCGCCTCGGTGTCTGGGTCGTCAAAGAACGGGACAGCCGAAAAGTCGACTTGGAGACGGCTTGGACGATCTTGCAGCAGCGCACGGACCTCGTCAGCAGTAGGAAGATTGTGGAGACCGAATAAAGAAGACCGCTGGGAAGACACCTGGCCCTCCTCCGGATCTTGACTCGACTCGAGTGCTGTCACCAACGCACTCAGCGCCCTACCAGTGTCCGGACGACGCTCGTCCTCAGCCGCAAGATCAGGAACCACGGCCGTAATCACACCAGGCAAACGATCGGCAATCCCAGGGGCGTCTCCGGCGATCAGATGGAAGAGAGACTCAAGCAGTCGACCTCGGCGATCATAACCCAAGAGCACGCGGCCGGCAACCGACTCGAACTCGGAGAGAGATCGGTCGTAAACGATCGCGACGCGAAGAGCGAAAATCGCAAGATTCTTGAGCCTGCGCTCACGATCCTCGACCTCGGCAGGGGAGCCGGACGCCCGATATGCGCGAAGCTCCAGCATTGCCGTCTGCAGATCGGCAACGGTGCCGAGATCCTTGTAGTCGGAGAGCTCACCTTGAGCCTGCTTGGCCTCACGCGCACGGGCAGCCTCGAGAGTTCGCACTTGCCGCAAGGCCTCGTCACGCTCATGTTCGACTTTCGAAACGCGTGCTTTCAGCTCCTCGACCTTGGACATCGGCGCTACGGACGACGGACCTGACGCAGAAGGAGACGACTTCGACGCGGACGACGCGGGGCGGGCCTGCTCCAGCTCGTTGACGCGGTCTTGGAGCGCGTCGTTGCGACGGCGAACGAGTTTGAGCTGATTAGCGACGTCAAGCCGACTTTTGGTGGCCGCTTTCAGCTGCGCCTGCACTGTCGACAACTGCGCAGCGAGCGCCGCAGTGCTTCCTGACGCGGACACTATAGCGCTTAGCCCGGGAACCATGAACGCAAGCGGCTCGAGACAAGACGGGTCAACAGTCGACTTCTTGAGCAACTTGAGAGTGGCTTCGAACAAGAGCCCATGCGGGCAGGGCGAAAATGAGGACGCCAAAGAAGGTGCTCGGACGCGGTCGGAAACCTTGTTAGCCAACGCACACAAGTCGCTGCGCATCCGGTCAGGCTCGGAGGCCCACACGCGCACGCCGAGGAGCTCGGCCTCAGCTGTTTGACCCGAGACAATCGAACCTGATGAGACGCGTGCGGCCGGGACGACCGACAAAGACGATGACGGAGCCGACTCAATCGCGGTCACCGTCGCCGCTCCAGCAGGAACAGACGGCGGCGACACCGCCAACGCGGCAGAGGAAGGCGCAGGCGTCGGCGCCACACCCACCACGCCAGGCGCTCCAGCGACGCCAGACGCGGAAGCGACATCAGACGACGGGGCGGCGGCCGAGGGCGACTGAAGCGGAGCTCCCACGCCGGCAAGGACATCCGAGTCGGCGGGCGCAGATGCAGTTGGCGGCGACGGCACGGTTGCGGGAGGAGACTGAGCCGGGGCGGAAGCCTCGACGGAAGGCGCATCGACGGGAATCAGAGACGATGGGGGAGCGGCGGACATGACGACCAGGAGATCTTACTTCGGAAAGGATGCTTCACGAATGTTTCAACGGCGAGGTCGTGCCCAACAACCCACCGTTGAAAGGGGCGCTGTGGTGAAGCAGCAAGACCACGACTGAGGAAGCCCTTTCCCCATCGGAGCAACCCAAAAACCCAGGAATGTCCAACCGTCGAATCCAAGGCCTCCCGACTCCGTTAGAAGACCCAGGATCTTACGATCATCCGAAAGACCCAGGGTCTCCCGTCTTCCTAGAAGACCCGAGGGCTTCTGGTCTTCCAAGTAGACCGAGGTCTTCCGAGAGACCACGGTCTTCTAACTTCGCGAAGGTCTACCGGGGATGGGACGACAGTGGGACAAGTTGGTAAGCAATCAGGGTACATTCAGGGTTAGGCATGCAGTTCGGACCGCCGACCAGGTCGGGAGATTGACCTAGACGTACCTCGGGTCTTCTGCATAGAAGACCCAGGATGGCTGACGCAGAAGACCTAGAGCAGAGTAATGTGGATAATGAGACTTCCGAATTTGCCACGAAGGACGCAAGCCCCCTGGGTGGAAGCCGCATCAACCCTTCCGTCGGTCAAACCCGCGGCCGACGTTAAACTGACCGAGCGTCGCGCACACGCACGTCCATCGCGTAGTGCCCGCTCGAGGACTAGAGGCGTCGTAGTCGACCGGAGATTTGGCCGGGAGACACGACTACAAGGCTACGCGACTGTCGCCGAGTTGGGAGAGCCATCCCGACGTCGCGGAACCCGCTCCGTGGAGGTTTGGCCACGAGCGGCAAGAACAAGTCGGCTTCAAGCACGACGAACCCCCTGAGAGCGTTTCAAGTAGAAGACCCTCTCTTCGGCACGCGACCCACGCGGCCGACCCACGCACATTTGCGCGACCGATTTACGCCACGGTCTGCTGACGAACGCTGCGTTTGAAGACAAGGCCGTCTCGCGGACTCTCTAGGATCTTGTCTGCGGACTCTGGTGCCTGGGCCGTAAGGGATTCACGACCCCTTCCCCGCAACCGACTTCGAAGTCAGAAGGCTGCCTTGGGTCTCCTCAGCGAACATTTGGGAGACCCCTGCGTGGTAGCAAGCTTCAGATCCAAGAACCTCAAGGTCTGTGCGTAGGCGACTGGGCGGATCGAGCTTCGCTGAGCTCTTTCTGCCGGTCACCTCACCACAGTGGTGCGTATGCCAGGATCTGGCTTGCGCATGACCAAGAAGTCCAAAAGATCCAAATCCGGAAGAGCCATGATGGAGACCGTGGTTCATTCAGACTTAAAACGAAGCGAGTCTCCCCACGGATCTGACGATCGATCCTCGTCAGCGTCCGTGGAACAAGAACGAGAAGACCGTGTTGGATCTGCACACCCGCGTGTGAGCATGGTCAGGGGCGACCCCGACGACGGAGTCGCCCGCAATCTCCTACCGGAGATTGAAGAAGAGGCGAAGGAGGAAGCCCCGCGAGAGCAAGTCGCGGAAGGGTCTCCCATGGTCGACGCGCCGCCGCTGGTGATCGATCTGACGGGCACGGAGCCTCGCGTGCCAGAGACCCCAGCGACCCGGGCGATGAATGTCTTCCCGCCGCAGTTCCCGCCGGACTGGATCCCGGCGCACGCGTTGGAACTGCTGACGCTCAAGAACGACGTGCTGAAGTGCCTCAAGGTCTCCAAGGTCTCCCCATCGGGGGAGACCCGAGACCCAGGCTTCGCGTTGATGACCGACCCGCACCAACTCGTCGCGGCAATCATCGGAGTTTTCAACACGGGAGGATGCAGCGTCGTGGTAGCCGACTACGAGCGCATCCTGTCGTTCCCGGTCGAGAAGCTCCGCGCGGCGGGCCAGCGGTCTATGACCTCTTCCTACGCCATCAGGCCTGGAAGATGATCACGGCCGCCGCGAAGTCAAGTCTGCACGGGTTGGTCGACGGCTCGGATCTGCAGAAGCTGGCGGAGAAGTACATGGGCCACACGAAAGAACAAGTCGTCGAAATGCGTGAGGAACTCGCGAGACAGAAGGCCATGACGATGTCTCTCGAAACGTACCTGCAAGACCTTGCGGATGAGAAGACCCGACTGGAAGCCGAAATCGCCGCGCGAGGCACGCGTCGGAAGCCCGCGACACAACGCGCACAGACCCCGGTCGAACCGGAGACGAGCGCGAGTCGAAGCCAGACGAAGCAGCGCCGCAAGGCCGACAACGCAGAAGACCGAAGGTCGGAAGAACGAGTCTTCAAGCTGGAAACAGAAGACTGAGCGCGACGTGAAACCAGATCTCCCGGAGCAGAAGTTCTCACCTGCGTCAGCGAACGTCGAGAGCGTCACCACGGACTACCTCGCAGATATCTACGAGGACTGTGTGGCGCAATGCAAGGCGTCAACGCGACGACCCGCCTGCGGCAAGCTGCTGTTGCGGACCTGAAGACCTTCGACGGACGGAGCAGGAACGAGAACCGCGGCAAAGGGTGGCTAAGCTCGGTGCGCGCCGCCTTCCGCCGCGACCAGCTGAGTGCTGGCGAAGCGTGTCTTCAGTTCCCGGATCTCCTCACCGACAAGGCCAAGATCTGGTACCGACAGCTCGATCGGGAGACCCGAAAGAACTGGCCCAGTCTTCAGCGAGCTTTCGAGTTGGAGTACTGTGGTGTCTCGGTCACTGCGCAACAGAAGTATTATGAGCTGCGTCGTAAACCAAGCGAAGAGCCTCTGGATTACCTGTATCGCTTGAATGTCCAGGCAATGGAGGCCCAGATCGACTACGCGAGACCCGAAGCTGGGCGTCTTCACGTTCAGCACTTCGTCAATACCTGCGAAGACCCGGATCTTGCACTTCGACTCGGAGGCTTGCGGCTCACGACCGAAGTCGACCTCCGTGAGGTGCTCAAAGAGTTCCTTCGACAACGCCAGCGGCTCAAGGCGGACGAGGACATCAAGACTCGACAGCCAAGGCGCGAGGCCAAGGAGTCGAAGTCGTTCACCCGAGCGAGACCCATGCCCGTCCACGTGGTCAAGAGCGCGAGCCCGAGTTCGGCCGCGATGGAGTCGAGCGACGTCGAGTCGGAAGGTCTTGCGGCAGAAGACTCGGAACGCGGTAGCTGCCTTTCGTCGGCAGCGATTCCGACGTGGAGGACGAGCGACTCGGACGCCCCGCAATCGGCGCAAGACCTCGTGAGCCTGCTCACAAAGGTTTTGCGTCAGTCAAGGCAAGGCGAAGGGAGGCACCAAAGATACAAGACCGCAGACTAAGACGCCAGCCGCGCGCCAGGAAACCCAGTGTACACACTGCGGGTCCCAGCGTCATCAAGACCGCGACTGCTGGCGTCGACTCACCTGTAGTGTCTGCGGACGTCAAGGTCACCCGGCCGAACACTGCTATCAGCTGTGTAAGGGGTGTGGGAAGCTGCATGACAAAGGGGAGTGCCCGTTAGAGGAGATCGCGAATGGTCTTCGCTCCTGGTACGACCCATCGAAGCATGCGGGTCTCCTACCTCAGAAGATCGAGAAGTGGTTAAACTGACACGCCCGCCAGCTGGACAGCTGGTACGCGCCGGGCGGTGTCCGCAAGTCTGCGTGTACGCGTATGTAGGCGATAAACAGCCTGTTAATCGCTTAATACATCGCGTTTCATGTTCAGACCCACTTACCTCAGAAGACCCGTATGCCAGAAGCCTTTGCTGCAACGCCTTCAACTTCACCCGGGAGAACGGCGAGGATACTGGAGGTTTCACGCCCAGCGTGAACACCGACAGACTATTATCCCGGCCTACCTCAATGACCGGAAGGCCCGAGTTCTTCTGGACTCCGGTGCTGAGGTCTCCATCATCGACTCGCAGTTTGCGCGTGACCACGAGATCGATGTCGATACCTCTCAGCACTTGAAGTGTGTCGGTGTCGGAGGAGCCGGCTTTGCAACAGAAGGGAAAGCAAGGATTAAGGTGACCTTAGCAGGGGAACTTGCCTATGAGTATGAACTCTGGGTAGGTCAACTGGGGGACGGGTCGGCTGACGCAATACTCGGCACGGACTTCATGGTACCCGCAGGCATCCGCCTGGATCTTGCGGAAGGCGTGGCGACAATGCCGGACGAAGTCCGTGTACGATTTGAAGGTAGAAGACCTGTATACAGCGAGAAGGCCGAGAGCGTCAGGGTCAAGGAGTACAAGACACTTCAGCCAGGAGAGTCGCTCCAAGTGCATATACGAGACTCACCTCGCAGAAGACTTTGGGTCAAACGACAACCTGGTTGGGTGACCACTGCGGTCTTCTGTGATGACGGAAGACCACGCTGGCTTAAGACCACGAATATCGGCAAACACCCTGTGAGTCTCCCTGCGCAGACGGTGATCGGCTGTGGATGACACAAGGAACGTACCGCGCGCACCGGGCTTCGTCTCCGTCGGTTCGAGGCGATACACGAGTGGGCAACCTTGGCGTATGAAGCCGAACCCGAGCCACCTCGAGTCAAAACGAGAAGCCGAATCCGATGAGGCCTGGCAGGCATTGTCACCCGCGGTTGACCGCCCCGTATACGTTGCCGAAGAAAATCCTACGAAGGGAGGCGCGCAGAACGCGGAAGATCCGAGGGATCGAGTGAAGCACGCGTCGACACGGCGGCAAAGGATCTGCGGCAAGGAGACGAGAGACCCATCGTCAATGTGAGAACCTGACGACGCCTCCCACCAAATCGACGTACCGATGGATGATGCGGTCTTCATCCACGAGGGTGGAGACCTCAGTGCCGAGGAGATGAAGGCCAGATGGCCATGATCCCAGAAATCCGACGGCGACGAGACGGTAACGCGGGAAGACATCCAAGTCGCCACCACAGGAGGTGCTTCCGCCGAAGAAGTCGAGCAAGTGCGAGATATCATCTGGCGTAGAAGACACTTGTTAATGGGAAAGGAAACGCAAGACCACCGGCAGCAAAAGGGGTCGTGTGCGACATTGACGTCGGAGACGCCAAGCCGGTCGCACGTGCCGTCGGGTCCCCCACAGTACCTGCAGCAGCTCTCGGATCTTGTAAAGGCCTCCTAGAGCGGGGTTCATCCAGCCGTCTTCGTCGCCTTGGGCATCACCAATCGTTATTGTCATCAAGAAGAACGGTGTAGATATTCGACTGTGCGTGGATTACCGGGTGGTGAACTCCTTGACGAGACTCATGGTCTACCCCATGCCCGTGGTGCAGGATCTCCTGGAAGACTTGGCGTCGTTTCGATGGTTTTGTTCACTAGACATGGCCTCAGGCTTCTGGGTCGTCCGGATGACCGAGCGTGCGCGAGCCGTCTCGGCGTTTGTCACCCCTTCGGCCTGTTCGAGTGGACAAGAATGCCGTTCGGGTTAAAAATGCTCCCCAGATCTATCAGCGACTGCTCGACAACGCGCTGTACGGATACCTGAAGGTCAAGCCGGATCACCTGCTCGAGACCGAAGGAGACGTGTTCGAAGCCGGAGGCCCGAGCGAGTCTACAGTGAGACCCGCGATCGGAAGACGGTCGTACATTGACGACATCTTGTTCGGCGGAAGAACTTGGCAGGAGATGTGCGACAAGCTCGAGAGACTCATGGCTACCTGCGAGGAGTGGAGTCTCGCGATAAGCATCCCCAAGAGTCAGTTCGGAATGCTCAAAGTCGACTATCTGGGACACAGCATATCGTCAGACGGAATCACGGCGAAACCTAAGAATCTCGAGGAGCTTACCCAACTTGGCTTCCCGGAGACCTTGAAAGGAATCCAATCCTTTCTCGGCTCGTTGAACTATTACCACCGCTTCGTCGAACACTTTGCAGTGTATGCGGCTGTTCTCTACGAGATCGGTCCACGAGATTTCGCGATCGAGAAGACCGAGCCTGGTCACCTAGATGCTGCCCGAACAGCGTTTGATCTCTTGAAGCGGAAGATCGCGGAGACCCCTGTGCTTCGGCATTTCGACACGAGCAAGAGACCTGTCGTCATCATCTATGCGAATGAGTGGGCGATTGCGAGTTCATTAGTACAGGACCATGGCGAAGGGTACGAACCAGTGACGTTCTGCAGTCGTGTGTTGAAGACCCACGAGCTCAAGTTCGCGCCGGCGGAAAAGGAGGCGTTGGCACTGTTGCAAATGCTGTCGAGTCAGTCCAATCTTCTACTGGGGCGTGATATCCAGGTCCTTACCCGATACTCGACGCTCTCTTGGTTGATCCAAGCAAAAGGCTTGCAGGGGCGCCTGGAGAAATGGGGCGTCATGCTGAGCCCTTGGACGCTGGAGATTCAGAAGATCTCGAAGGGGGAAGACCAGCTGACCGGTTTGGTGGCCGCCGCCGTTGGACCTACGAAGAAGACCGATGAGATGCTGGAGAAGATCCGACCACGGAAGGCTGTCGGGAACACAAGATTCAGCGCCGTTCCACGTACCCTGACGGAAGGCGAGTCGGCTTGGATCATGTCTTTCGACGGATCAGCGAAGCCCAGGCGAGAGAAAGCCAGCTGCGGTGCCGTCCTCTGGAAGACCCCGGGCTGGAAGGTGGTCGACGCTCAGGCCTGCTGCTCAACCGACGGAACAGTCAACGAGGCCGAATATCGTGGGTTACTTACCGGTTTAAAGCTGGCCAAGCGTCACGAAGTGAAGAGGCTCGTCATCTGTGGGGATTCGCGCTTGGTCATCCAACAACTGCGCGGAGAGATGGAATGCCGCTCGCCGGGTCTCCAGCTGCTAAACGCACAAGCCGTTATCGAGCTAGGGTCGTTTGAACGAGTAGACCTCGTACACGTGGCGCGCGCTTACAACGCGGCCGCGGACTGATCACGGGTCGAGCCCTACAACGGGGAGAAGGCGGAGTCATTCCACCACAAGACTTCAGCGACTTGGAAACGATCAGCCGACTACCTGAGGTCTTCCGCCGGGATGAAGGTCTCGAGACGAAGGTAATCTCGCAGTGACCCGCGGACAAGCAAGGAGGCGAGAGACCATCGGTGAAGAAGATCAGCCAACACTTGCGCCAGAGGCAGGAGACCTTCTGCAGAAGCTGCGGGCGGATCGCATTCGGAAGGCCCAACGCGAGGAAGGATGGATCGCAAGACTCCTGAGATTCCTGGCGGGAGACCTGGACCGCGGGAGAAGACCTTGAGACGTGCAAGAGGCTGGCGGACAGTTATGAGGTGGTGACGGCTTGTTGTATTACGCGGGCTGGTCTAAAACGCGAAAGCAACGAGGTGACTCGGGAGACCCAGGAGACCTACGACTGGTCACCCCAAGAGCGTTAGTCCGAGAGGTCTTGCATCACTATCACAACAGTCTCACCGGAGGGCATCAGGGTGTTGCGAGAACATACGCCAAGGTGCGGAGGTTCCTGCATTGGCGCGGGCAGTATCAAGACGTGAGGGATTACGTTGCCGCGTGCACTGACTGCCAGTCTGGAAAAGGAGACCCACGCATCGACCCGGGTCTCCCGGAAACCTCGTCGCCAGACGGCCTTTCCAGATAGTGGGAATGGATCACGTACCATCGCTCCCCAAGTCGCATAGAGGAAACACCGAGCTTCTGGTCTGGGTTGACCACCACACGGGATTCGTCGTGGTATCGGCCAACCCATCTCGTGAGGCCCAAGTCGTCGCGGAAGCCTACGAGCGATGTGTCTACCGACAGTTTGGCGCAAGCGAGATCGTTCGGCATGATCGAGAACCATCGTTCATGTCGGAGGTCTTCCGAGCTTTCAACCGCCTGGTGGGACAAAGAAGCAAGGCGACGTTAGCCTACCGGCCACAGGCGAACGGAACCACGGAACGCATGGTACAAACTGTGATGCGCGCCGTGAAACTGTACGTGGCTGACCCGGGTCAGCGAGACTGGGATGATTACGCCGAGAGATTGGTCTTCGCCCTGAATCTGTCGTACGACCGTACACGCCAGAGACTCCGTTCTACTTGCTCTACGGATGGGAGCCGCGCACCAGCCTCGAGACCGCACTGCCAGACGTCAACAGGGCGCGAACAATCAGAAGGCCGCACGATGGAGAGCGAAGATCCAGGCACAATACCGACAGGCGAGAGAGCACGCGACTAAGCTCATTGAAGAAGCCGTGGACGTTCGGAGAGAGGCCGCGAACGAACGTCGCCAAGGCGACCCGAGCGAAATTCGAGAAGGAGACCAAGTGTGGCTCTACATTAACCAGGTTAAGCCAGGCTACGCGCGGAAGTTAGCCCACATGTGGCACGGCCCATTCCGAGTAATCGAGAGACCCGACACTCACCTGGCGAAGTTAGAAGTCGACGGCACGAGCTATCGATTCTTCCCCTTGGTTCACGTCTCGCGACTCAAGCTCAGGAAAACATTCCAAGAGCGACCGGCGGGAGACCTTGAACTGTCGACAGAAGACCACGTCGACTTCGACGAAGCGTTGCTTCCGGAAGACTCGTTCGAGCCGGACGAATCGGCAGGCGAATATGAAGTCGAAGCCATCGTCGACCATCGCCAGCGACGCGCTCCCGACATGGGCGCACCCTCACCGAATACTTGGTCCGCTGGAAGGGCTACGACATGCCCACATGGGTCCGCGAGGAAGACCTGCGGGCGCCGAGTCTCCTCGAAGAATACGAGCGAGAACGACGGTCTCGGGCACGATTCGCGGCGATGGACGCCGAAGAAGGGTAGTTGCGCGGGCGACAACCCTCAAACACGACCCAAGTGCAAACGGAACAAGAGAACTAGAAGACCACACGGGCACGAAGGTCGTGAGACTATGTGTAATTGTGTCGTGAAGAAGAACATACCTGTCGGTCGGCAGCGGAAGCATCATGGCGACGGTTGGGCGCGAATACTCGCGCTCATGCCGACGGTCCCTGGCTCGAGCGCGTGACAGGCATGAGGCAAACGGGAGAAGGAAGTCGGAAGGCGCATGTCGACTGAAGGATGCGACGGCAGCGCACGTGGCGACGATGCCGCAGGGTAGAGCAAGCGGTGGCCATTGACTTCGGCATCGTCAAGCCGTCGAAAGAAGCAGTGAGAAGCTTGCCGATGGCGACGAGTCGTTGCCGACCTGTCGTTCCGAGATCTGGCAGAAAAGGGGGAAGCGACGTTTCAGTGCGAACTTAAGGGCTGGGACATGAGCGCCGATGCCATATGGTCTTACGAGTGCTACGCCCACCCACACAAGCAAGGACAACACGACTGTGGTGGCAGCAACGACGCAACCACGAGTGCTAAAACGGTGCGCAGGGTAACAGCAGGAGAGAAGAAAGAGACGACGCCAAGGTGGCCGGTCAAGTACGCTTGCCCGACGATTTACCCTTGGACGCGCCGGCACTCGGCGTCCTCGCACGCTTACTCGGAGCTCCGGAACTGTCGGCAGCCTCGCTTGCCGACTGAGAGGAGGCGCGCCGCTTGCCGGACGCACGCGGCAGGTCACGTGACGCTGGCAGACGGAAACTGAATCAGCGCAGCGACCCAAGCCAACAACGAGAGCGACCACTCACCTGACGGCGAGGAAGCAGGATGTCGCGCTGACGTAGACGACCGCGACGCAGAGGCAGACGCAACAGTCCCCGCCGACGACGACTTGGTACTCGCCGATTTCGCAGCAGACTTGGCCGACGACTTACCCGTCGACTTGGGAGTCGTCGCGGGAGGCGACGGCCGCACCGACGGAGCCAGTTTGAACGGCAAACGGCGAGCCGCACGAATCCGATGCACAGGGTGCTCTGACGCGAATTCGCCCACGAAGAACGTGCGCTCGGGCTCGAGACGATCGACGCGCAGGACGGCTTCGTTGATCGTCTCCTGCTTGCGAGGGAGAACGACGATAACGCCGTGCGCGGGGGGCCAATAAAAGACGGGATCGAGGAGAACATCCAACGAGACACCATCACGGATCAGCTCGACGACCGCTTCAAGATACCCGTTCCAGATCGGCGTGAAGCTGCTGTTTCGCTTGCGACGAAGATGCAGAAACACCCGGCGCTCGTCGGTGTCGGGCAACGGCAGAAAATAATGAGTGCGTTCCCAAAGCACTTGAGCATGCCTCTCGTACATCAACTTGAGATTGGAATAAACGCGCGCGAAACGAGGGTCGTCAGGCTTGAAAGCCACCGGCGTCGGCGGACTCTGTAACGCAGCCCACGGACGAGTCTTGTAGTAGACGCCGAGATCACGAGCGTCGACGGGATGCGAACCCGCAGCGCGAACAAGCTCGGGATACTCTTGCGTAGTGGGCGTGGAGATCTCCCCGTCGAACAACCCAAGCATCCAAGACACCTCCCGTGGGAAATTCAGCACGCGCGACCGCTCCATGTAAGACGACGGCTCCTCGGGCCACATGCCATCGATGTCCGACTCGGCTCGATAGGCGATTGCTCGCTGGACGAACGAGTTGAAATCGCCCCGGGACTTGGCAAACGACGCTCTGGAAGCACGTACAGTCGAAAGATCTGACCGGAGCAGCTTGGTCACCGGCCCCAGCGAGGGGACAGCATTGGGGAATCGAACAGTCTCGTCGTCGTCGTCAGCCGACACGTCGGAGCCTCCGGACCGCGCGTCCTCCTCGTCCTCAACATCGTCGTTCAGACGCGACTCAGTCTCACCTCCACTGTCGTCTTGGCGGTCCTCTTCCTCGTCGGCTTCAGACGCGTCGTCATCAGGAGAGGAAGCAACGCGGAGGGGACGATTCTTGCTGCCGACACGGGGCGACGAGTCTGGAGAGTGCGTAGGAGAGTCGACGCCCGCAGGAAGGGGACCGGCTTGCGAGGTGGGAGACGGCGATTTCGGCAGGGCGTCAGCCGCCTGACGGGTAGCATCGACCACGGATGACCCGCTGGCAGTCGACGAGTCAGGGAGAGGGGCGTGCGCCGACTCTGCAACCACGATAGCGTCGAGAGAGGCCTGATCAGCTGACGAGAGACGACCCCGAAGACCAGCAATCACGTCGGCCGAAAAAGACCCACCACGAACGAGACCGGCGAATGCCGCCTCGGTGTCTGGGTCGTCAAAGAACGGGACAGCCGAAAAGTCGACTTGGAGACGGCTTGGACGATCTTGCAGCAGCGCACGGACCTCGTCAGCAGTAGGAAGATTGTGGAGACCGAATAAAGAAGACCGCTGGGAAGACACCTGGCCCTCCTCCGGATCTTGACTCGACTCGAGTGCCGTCACCAACGCACTCAGCGCCCTACCAGTGTCCGGACGACGCTCGTCCTCAGCCGCAAGATCAGGAACCACGGCCGTAATCACACCAGGCAAACGATCGGCAATCCCAGGGGCGTCTCCGGCGATCAGATGGAAGAGAGACTCAAGCAGTCGACCTCGCGATCATAACCCAAGAGCACGCGGCCGGCAACGACTCGAACTCGGAGAGAGATCGGTCGTAAACGATCGCGACGCGAAGAGCGAAAATCGCAAGATTCTTGAGCCTGCGCTCACGATCCTCGACCTCGGCAGGGGAGCCGGACGTCCGATATGCGCGAAGCTCCAGCATTGCCGTCTGCAGATCGGCAACGGTGCCGAGATCTTGTAGTCGGAGAGCTCACCTGAGCCTGCTTGGCCTCACGCGCACGGGCAGCCTCGAGAGTTCGCACTTCGCCAAGGCCTCGTCACGCTCATGTTCGACTTTCGAAACGCGTGCTTCAGCTCCTCGACCTTGGACATCGGCGCTACGGACGACGGACCTAGACGCAGAAGGAGACGACTTCGAGCGGACGACGCGGGGCGGGCCTGCTCCAGCTCGTTGACGCGGTCTTGGAGCGCGTCGTTGCGACGGCGAACGAGTTTGAGCTGTTAGCGACGTCAAGCCGACTTTGGTGGCCGCTTTCAGCTGCGCCTGCACTGTCGACAACTGCGCAGCGAGCGCCGCAGTACTTCCTGACGCGGACACTATAGCGCTTAGCCCGGGAACCATGAACGCAAGCGGCTCGAGACAAGACGGTCGACAGTCGACTCTTGAGCAACTTGAGAGTGGCTTCGAACAAGAGCCCATGCGGGCAGGGCGAAAATGAAGACGCCAAAGAAGGTGCTCGACGCGGTCGGAAACCTTGTTAGCCAACGCACACAAGTCGCTGCGCATCCGGTCAGGCTCGGAGGCCCACACGCGCACCGAGGAGCTCGGCCTCAGCTGTTTGACCCGAGACAATCGAACTGATGAGCGCGTGCGGCCGGGACGACCGACAAAGACGACGACGGAGCCGACTCAATCGTCACCGTCGTCGCTCCAGCAGGAACAGACGGCGGCGACACCGCCAACGCGGCAGAGGAAGCGCAGGCGTCGGCGCCACACCCGCCACGCCAGGCGCTCCAGCGACGCCAGACGCGGAGCGACATCAGACGACGGGGCGGCGGCCGAAGGCGACTGAAGCGGAGCTCCCACGCCGGCAAGGACATCCGAGTCGGCGGGCGCAGATGCAGTTGGCGGCGACGGCACGGTTGCGGGAGGAGACTGAGCGGGGCGGAAGCTCGCGGAAGGCGCATCGACGGAATCGGAGACGAGGGGGAGCGGCGGACATGACGGCAGGAGATCTTACTTCGGAAAGGATGCTTCACGAATGTTTCAACGGCGAGGTCGTGCCAACAACCCACCGTTGAAAGGGGCGCTGTGGTGAAGCAGCAAGACCACGACTGAGAAGCCTTTCCCCATCGGAACAACCCAAAAACCCAGGATATCCAACCGTCGAACCAGGCCTCCCGACTCCGTTAGAAGACCCAGATCTTACGATCATCCAAAGACCCAGGTCTCCCGTTTCAAGAAGACCCGAGGTCTTCGGTCTTCCAAGAAGACCGAGGTCTCCGAGAGACCACGGTCTTCCAACTTCGCGAAGGTCTACTGGGGATGGGACGACAGTGGGACAACTTGGTAAGCAATCAGGGTACATTCAGGGTTAGGCATGCAGTTTGGACCGCCGACCAGGTCGGGAGTTGACCTAGACGTACTCGGGTCTTCTGCATAGAAGACCCGGGATGGCTGACGCAGAAGACCTAGAGCAGAGTAATGTGGATAATGAGACTTCCGAATTTGCCACGAAGGACGCAAGCCCCCTGGGTGGAAGCCGCATCAACCCTTCCGTCGTCAAACCCGCGGTCGACGTTAAACTGACCGAGCGTCGCGCACACGCACGTCCATCGCGTAGTGCCCGCTCGAGGACTAGAGGCGTCGTAGTCGACCGGAGATTTGGCCGGGAGACACGACTACAAGGCTACGCGACTGTCGCCGAGTTGGGAGAGCCATCCCGACGTCGCGGAACCCGCTCCGTGGAGGTTTGGCCACGGCGGCAAGAACAAGTCGGCTTCAAGCACGACGAACCCCCTGAGAGCGTTTCAAGTAGAAGACCCTCTCCTCGGCACGCGACCACGCGGCCGACCCACGCACGTTTGCGCGACCGATTTACGCCACGGTCTGCTGACGAACGCTGCGTTTGAAGACAAGGCCGTCTCGCGGACTCTCTAGGATCTTGTCTGCGGACTCTGGTGCCTGGGCCGTAAGGGATTCACGACCCCTTCCCCGCAACCGACTTCGAAGTCAGAAGGCTGCCTTGGGTCTCCTCAGCGAACATTTGGGAGACCCCTGCATGGTAGCAAGCTTCAGATCCAAGAACCTCAAGGTCTGTGCGTAGGCGACTGGGCGGATCGAGCTTCGCTGAGCTCTTTCTGCCGGTCACCTCACCACATTGGTATCAACTGCAACCCAGAGTAGAGACAGCAAGTGAGGCCCAGAGTAGAGACAGCAAGTGAGGCTTAGATGTAGTTGCAGCACACCGACCGCGCAAGCGAACTAAGTCCCTCAATCGAATCACTTTGCATTTTGCATTCCACCGATCAAGTGCTCTGACCAACAGGTTATGAGCCCAAGCTCCGAAGCCTCTGTCCAAGCCGATTCAGCCTCACCTGCATTTTCCAGCATGGATCCCGCCGCGCCTCGCATCAGCAAGTTCGACGGCAGCAACTTCCACGTCTGGAAGTTCAAGATGCAGATGGTGCTGGAAGAGCGCGACTTGTGTGTGGGACGTGACAAGTGGCTTGATCAAGGCCGAGCACTGCGTGTCGACCGAGGATCAGCTCATGTTTCAGCGCAAGTCACGGAAGGCGTTCGCCATGATCTGTCTCGCGATGGAAGACTCGCAGCTTCCACTCGTTCGTTCGGCAAGCGGTGCGCAAGATGCATGGTCACGGCTGGAGGCACACTTCGAGAAGAAGAGTCTCGCCAACAAGCTCTTCCTTCGTCGGCGCTTCTTTAGCGCGATGATGGAAGACGGTGACGACATCACACTGCTTTGCAGTCTGAACGAGTCGTACCAGCTCCTGACCACAACACTCGAGTCACGCTCGGATACGTTCGTTATTTTAGGAGCTAATGACGTGTCGACTGATGCACGTGGACCTCTCAAACGAAAGGAGCAGCACGGTGATGGTGCTGCGTCCGACCCGGCGTTCGTGAGTACGAATGCTCGTGCGTGTCGGCATTGCGGCAAACACGGCCACTGGATCGCGGAGTGTCCGCTTCGGCAATAAGAGAACAACAGTCGTGGCGTGGCGACCGTCGGGGTATCTATCGTACACGCGCACGTCGTTTGTTTTTGCGACGTACCGCGCATGAACTCAAGTGTCGCTGACGACGACTACCTCTTCATGGCACAATGTCAAGATTTGGTCGCAGCGACAGCTCGCGATGAAGACAACATGTGGCTGGCCGACTCGGGTGCGACGTAGCACATGACGCACTCGAAGGCGAGTTTGCTCAAGTATCGGTCGATCAAGCCCGTCAAGGTACACCTTGCCGACGATGGCACCGTGGAAGCGATCGGATGCGGCGATGTCGAGATGCTGATTCCGACTCCACAAGGCCCGCGTAAGGGTGTTGTTCTCAAGAAGAACGTGTGGCACGGCACGTGCCGAAGCTTAGCCGTAGCCTGGTTTCTGTTGCACGCTTTGCGAAGGACGTCGCACCGATCACATTCACACGTGATCGGTGTGTTGTGAGTCTGCAAGGTTCGACGTGGACCATCGGCAAACGTGTCGGCAAGGGTCTGTTCAAGCTCAACATGACGTCTGTGATGGCCGGCAAGAGTGGTTGGTGCAAACGCGCACGCACTTGTGTCGAGTGACCCGAGTTCGAGTCCCAACGCGTACGTTTGGCACCTCCGACTCTCGGTCACATCGGTCACTCCAGACTCGAACTCTTGGTCAAGAGAACCGACTCGGGTCTGGTGTAGACATCGGCTCAGTGAACAAGTGGGAGCAGTGTGAAGGCTGTGCAATCGGCAAGCAGACGCGTGCTCCGTTTCAAGACTCGACCACTGCGCGTGCTACAGGTCTGGTTGATGTCGTGCACAGCGATGTGTGCGGACCAATGCAAACATCCACGTTCAGCGGCAAGAAGTACTTCGTGACGTTCATCGACGACAAGTCGCGCTTTGTCGTGATCTACCTCATGGAGCACACACAAGTCGGAAGTTGCAGACAAGTTCGTAAACTTCCTCAACTGGGCCGAGACTCATACTCGTCGACGCGTGAAGGTGCATCGATGCGACAATGGCGGCGAGTACAAGTCGTCCAAGATGACCAAGATCTGCCACGACCGCGGAATCGTACAGCAGTTCACACGGCCGTATACGCCGCAACTCAACGGAGTCGCGGAACGTATGAACCGCACTCTTGTGGAGTGTGCGCGCTGTATGCTCGAGCATGCCAAGCTGCCCAAGTCGTACTGGGGTGAGGCCGTGATGACTGCGGGTTTCTTGCGAAACCGCCTGCCAAGTCGTTCCAACTCCGGTAACAAGTCGCCTATCGAGGTGTGGAGTGGAAAGGTTCCCAAGCTTGACAACCTGAAGGTCTTTGGCTGTCATGCGTTTGTGCATGTACCGAGTGCCAAACGACTGAAGCTCGACCCACGCGCAAGTCGTTGTCGGTTCCTTGGCTACTCTGAGCATGCGAATGCGTATCGTTTCGAAGAGATCGATACTGGTCGTGTGTTTGTGAGTCGCGACGCCAAGTTCATGGAGACCGAGTTCGACGACGGCCATCGCGACATGACAAATGTGAACGACGTTGCAATCGATACCGACTACGACTTGGAGGACGGCTACGCCGAGTACAACGTGGATGAAGACATCATCAAGAACTCTCGGGTGTAAAGCGTCACATCCGATCACAGTCGCTCGAGCAAGTCACGGAAATACCACTGCCATCATCAAGAACTCTCGGGTGTAAAGCGTCACATCCGATCACAGTCGCTCGAGCAAGTCACGGAAATACCACTGCCCAAGCGCACAAGTGCGACTTCGACTGTCGGCGTTGGGCGAATGAGTGGTCGAACGACCGACTCAAACACGAAATATTCAAGGAAGTCAAACTCCCTCGACGATCTCTCCGCACTCCACGCTGCTCACGTCGCGTCTTCAGTGGGAGAAGTGCCGACTTCGTTCAAGTCGGCAATGGAAGCCAGCGACGCAAACAAGTGGCGTGCTGCGTGCGACTCGGAGTTTCAGTCGCTTATCAAGAACAACACTTGGGACGTTGTACCGTTGCCCGTTGGACGTAAGGCAATCGGGTGCAAGTGGGTGTTCAAGGTCAAGGAGAACGAGCACGGCCAAATCGAGCGACACAAGGCGCGTCTCGTTGCAAAGGGGTTTGCGCAGAAGTACGGCATCGACTACGACGAGACGTTTGCACCAGTTGCCAAGTTCACGTCGATCCGCATCGTGCTTGCTCTGGCTGCCCAGTACAATTTGCTACTGCACCAGATGGACGTCAAGACTGCGTTCTTGAACGGCGACCTGGACGAAGTCATCTACATGCAGCAACCGGAGGGCTACATTGACACAAGTCAGCCGAGCGACTACGTGTGCAAGCTTAAGAAGTCACTCTACGGACTCAAGCAAGCACCTCGGATGTGGAACCAGAAGATCGACGACTTCATGCTTGGACTCGGCTTCCGCAAGTGCGAGTCCGACCACTGTGTATACGTCATGCGCAAGAACGACGACGACATGGCGTTCGTTGTGCTCTACGTCGACGATCTGATCATCGCATGCAGTTCCGTGTTGCTGCTCAAGTCGATCAAGTCCGCGCTGAGTGATCGGTTTGAGATGTCCGACCTCGGCGAACTTCGGTTTTGCCTTGGGATGCAGATCACCCGGGATCTCAAACAAGGCACTGTGACGGTCTCGCAGAGCAAGTTTTTGGGGTCGATCCTGCACAAGTTCGGCATGTCGGACTCGAAGCCCGTCAAGACGCCACAAGATCCTGGACTCAAACTGACCAAGTCCATGTGTGATGGCGGTTGCAAGCATGAGTCGACGATGCGCAATGTGCCGTATCGAAGTGCTGTTGGTTGCATCATGTTCCTCATGGTAGCAACTCGCCCAGACATTGCCGCTGCAGTGGGAGTTCTCAGCCAGTTTGCAGCAGACCCGTGCCCGACGCACTGGCAAGCATTGAAGCGTGTACTTCGGTACCTCAAGGGAACTCCGTCACACGGACTCGTGTTCGGACAACGAGTCGGTTCCAGCAACACCGTGCTTTGCGGCTACTCGGACGCGGACTGGGCGGGTGATGTTGAGTCACGTCGCAGTACAAGTGGTTTTGTGTTCTTGCTCCACGGCGGATGTGTGAGCTGGCAAAGCAAGAAGCAGCGCTCGGTGGCGCTGTCGTCGACTGAAGCCGAGTATGTCGCGCTGTCATTTGCAACTCAAGAGGCGATTTGGCTCAAGGCGTTCATGTGCGAACTCGGCGAGCACAGCGAGAAAGACGCAGTTGTGGTACTCGAAGACAACCAAGGGGCGATCGCGTTGGCTAAGAACCCGGAATTTCACAAGCGAACCAAGCACATCGACATCCGCTACCACTTCGTGCGTGAGAACGTCGAGACAGGCAACATCGAGCTACAGTACTGTCCGACCCAAGACATGCTCGCGGACCTCCTGACCAAGCCGATCGCAGCAGGGCAGTTTCAGCTGCTGAGGGCCAAGCTTGGCATCATGGTCGCTGACGAGTCGAGTGTGTTGGTCAGAGCACTTGATCGGTGGAATGCAAAATGCAAAGTGATTCGATTGAGGGACTTAGTTCGCTTGCGCGGTCGGTGTGCTGCAACTACATCTAAGCCTCACTTGCTGTCTCTACTCTGGGTTGCAGTTGATACCAACACTCACGGTACACGATGTCGTAAACATGTGTCACTGAGTGTTGGTCCTCACCCACAACCATGTCGCACCATGCCATAAGAGCGATGTCCAAACCTCGAGCACCTGTTTTTCAGCGTGCCTATTTTTTTCGTCCCCTGAGAAAAAACAAGAAGAAAAAATAGGCTCCATGTTCAAACGGCACCTTGTTTTTTTTCATCCAGGTACCTCTGCTATGTGATGGAGACAGTTTATATCAGAGGTTTGTTGGTTGCCGCCATCTTGCCGCTTGAGGCACGTCGTCCACTTCAACACCGCTTCAAGATGGAACCTTCACAAGCACCAAATATCAATCAACCTCTCGTTCCATGTACATCACCCCGCGTTGCAAAAGACGCCAACGATCATTCGGCATGGCTATCTAGCGAAAGTCGCCGCAATCCTGTTATGATGGAAGACTGGCGCGAGCATTTAACTTCAACATGGCCAAACAGTCAGACGCAACAGGCAGAAAGCGACATCGCCTCAACCCCGATAGGAGCGACTGCCAGTCCTCGTCCAGGCTCTCTCGCTGTTGTTGTCCGGCTCCCTCCCCGCCCCAAGCCTGCCCTCTATACGCCCACGCCGATGGAGCACGAGGTGCTGAATGCACCTGAAACACGTCCGTGTGTGTCAAAACGCAATGTTGGCAAGAAGAAGCTTAACCGCGAAAGAAAGCGCAAGGGGCGGAGTCAACAAGCTGATGGCGACTTGCCAATGAAATGGAACCCGCATCTATTATCCCTCGTGCTCGAGCAACGTTTTTGTGTTCCATCGATCGTTAAGCGCTTTGAAGTGGACAAGAATGACGCCAAGAAGATCCATCGCATCTGGGAAGATCTAACCTTCGCGTTTGAGCAGGCAGCGCTGCAGGAGAAGGCTTGGGGAGATCAAGAACCACGCAAAGTCTCCGTCAATCAAATTCGCAACAAAATCAATCAAGTCCGTCTGGCATTCAAGTCAAAACGGAAGCTGCTCATGAGGACTGGAAATCGCGGAGATAGGGATGACGAGTCGGAGGTCGACTCGCAAGGTCCGTACGACGAGCTACCGCCCGACTTTTACGTCGCGAACGACAGATTTGGACGTGGTTTCGACATCAGCAACATCAAACCATGCTACACTGAAGTGCTCGGCGATCAACTTGCGCCAATTTGGCCATTATTGTGCGACATTTTCTCTGGGAGACCTGGTTGCACTGGCGAAGCACTAGCCGAATCAGGTTGTCGACCGCGACTCAACGACGATGTCGCTTTTTCATCGGGAAACGAAAGCGACGGAGACAACGCGTCAGAGACTCCGACCCAGGCACGCGAAGCAGCGAAATCGGCTGCAAAGCAAGCTAGACGGGATCGTAGTACGCCTGCCAGAGCCAAAGATGACATTCAATCGACAATTCGTACTGGGTTCGAGTCATTGGGCAGAGTGTTAGAGAGCAGAAGAATGCCAACGCAAAAGGAGGGTTTGGAACGGTCGTTGGACGCGCTCATTACCAAGATGAACAGTTCAGTAGCTCATCAAGAGGCATTTATGGAGAGTCAAAAGCAAGCAAACGAGTCGATCAAGCAGAGCCTCCAGAGCTTCCAGCAGGTCTCACAACTTCAAACAGGGGTTTTGATGGAAATCATGAAGCAGCTCACACAGAGATAACTTCTTCGAAGCAGCCGCCGAGCGCAGAACACGTCGATTTTCTTAATGATATTTCCTATCGTCTCGATAGAAACGCCCGGCGTACGCGTCTCGCTTTGCATGTGCCAACGCTAGCTCATCATCTGTTCGACTTGAGTGCATTTCAAATGACCCCGTTGTCCGGGCGCATTCTCTCCTCTCCACTTCTTGGTCCACGCAGTCGTATTCGGAAGCAATCTCGTCTCCCAGATCTACCAGCAGATTATGAAGCACAATCGTGCAACAAATCATCCGAGCATTTCTTGCGTGTGAGCGGCGGTCTGTCACTCCATGTATCACCTTGAATCGCCCTTTGACACGTCCAAACACACACTCGACAAGAATCCTCGTCGCAGATAGGTGATAGTTGAAACTACATGCCAAAGGTCAGCTTCTTGACAATGCCGTATCAAGCATAGTGAACAGATTCCTTTACATTACCATCTTTGCTTCCGAGTTAGACGCCTGCCGCCACGTTCGTCGTAGGGGACCATGAGAAACGGCCAGATCTTGAACCCGGAGTCACCCAACCAGTTGATGCCAGGAGGGCAAACGTTGCGAGCGTTTCCACCAAGTGTGTCAGACTGGTTCCACATCGACTGATCCGAGTTACTCCCTGTAAATACACCGATGTATCGAAACTTGTTGTGGCCATCGATGGCCGCGAGACAATTATAAGCTGGTTTGCCTTCCTTGTCGTAGAACCCCTGTTCAATAAGGAAACGTCAGCAACCAAGTCACACACTGTGGATCGCAATGTACCATATAATCTCGTGGACGTTTTGTGCGTATTATAGTGCCATCAAGGACACAGGCTACGCGTGGGAAGTCCGATCCACGAGCTTCGAAGAACGCTACCATTTCCTCCCAGGCGGCGAGATCCTCATGTTCTGGGAAACTCACGACTTCACCCAGCATGTCGAAGAGCAACGTCTCGATCCGGTCAATAAAGCGATGGAGCGTTGTTCTTGACATGCCCATTTGGGCTGCCGCGCCTCCTATTCCATCTCCATCCTGCCCACATCCGTTGCCGTAGTACGTCAAAAACGCTGCAAGCCCGTGTCGAAACGTGTAGAAAGAATTCGCAGCATGAGGACCATAGCTGGCGTCGTACAGCGGCTCCAACAGCCCACACAGGGCATCGAAAGACTCTGGCAGACAGCGAAGTGTCCGCTTAAATGCCGTTGGGGATCGATTCGCCATGAGCCCATCAAAAAAGCTCGTTCGGACGGTGATGCGTTCATTCCGGGGCCGCCGGATAGACCTACCATCCATTTGTTCGATGGCGACAGCAAGCACGATCATCAAGACAAACACGATCACCACAACTTCGTCTTCGTCAAGCGGCGCAGCAACGCTGTTGTCGGGGTCTGTCGATGACTCGTTGGCCTCCATTTGTTGGTTCTTGAATGTCTTCTTTCCGGCAAGAAGCCACCGACCAACACTCTGTGCCCTGAAAAAACAGGCAAGCGCCCAAAAAAATGGGTCCTCACCCTGTTTTTTTTTCGGGCCAAAAAAACAGGTAGCCGAGTTAACTGTCTCTCGGACCTGTTAATTCATGAGAAAAAACAGGGTAAAAAAAATAGGCACCAAAATCACTTGGACATCGCTCTAAACATGTACCCACCGGATGTCGCAATCAAAGGAATGACTGCGACTAGCATGGGAATGTTTGCCGCAGCCAAACTTGACATGGGCGCGACATGAATCAGCTCTTCGTACTACTGGGTCGCTCGGCGAGGCGCCTTGAAACCAATGTCGACACGACTGTCGATATTGTCAACACTCCCACTCGACTCGTCAGCGACCATGATGCCAAGCTTGGCCCTTAGCAGCTGAAACTGCCCTGCTGCGATCGGCTTGGTTAGGAGGTCCGCGAGCATTTCTTGGGTCGGACAGTACTGTAGCTCGATGTTGCCCGTCTCGACGTTCTCACGCACGAAGTGGTAGCGGATGTCGATGTGCTTGGTTCGCTTGTGAAATTCCGGGTTCTTAGCCAACGCGATCGCCCCTTGGTTGTCTTCGAGTACCACAACTGCGTCTTTCTCGCTGTGCTCGCCGAGTTCGCACATGAACGCCTTGAGCCAAATCGCCTCTTGAGTTGCAAATGACAGCGCGACATACTCGGCTTCAGTCGACGACAGCGCCACCGAGCGCTGCTTCTTGCTTTGCCAGCTCACACATCCGCCGTGGAGCAAGAACACAAAACCACTTGTACTGCGACGTGACTCAACATCACCCGCCCAGTCCGCGTCCGAGTAGCCGCAAAGCACGGTGTTGCTGGAACCGACTCGTTGTCCGAACACGAGTCCGTGTGACGGAGTTCCCTTGAGGTACCGAAGTACACGCTTCAATGCTTGCCAGTGCGTCGGGCACGGGTCTGCTGCAAACTGGCTGAGAACTCCCACTGCAGCGGCAATGTCTGGGCGAGTTGCTACCATGAGGTACATGATGCAACCAACAGCACTTCGATACGGCACATTGCGCATCGTCGACTCATGCTTGCAACCGCCATCACACATGGACTTGGTCAGTTTGAGTCCAGGATCTTGTGGCGTCTTGACGGGCTTCGAGTCCGACATGCCGAACTTGTGCAGGATCGACCCCAAAAACTTGCTCTGCGAGACCGTCACAGTGCCTTGTTTGAGGTCCCGGGTGATCTGCATCCCAAGGCAAAACCGAAGTTCGCCGAGGTCGGACATCTCAAACCGATCACTCAGCGCGGACTTGATCGACTTGAGCAGCAACACGGAACTGCATGCGATGATCAGATCGTCGACGTAGAGCACAACGAACGCCATGTCGTCGTCGTTCTTGCGCATGACGTATACACAGTGGTCGGACTCGCACTTGCGGAAGCCGAGTCCAAGCATGAAGTCGTCGATCTTCTGGTTCCACATCCGAGGTGCTTGCTTGAGTCCGTAGAGTGACTTCTTAAGCTTGCACACGTAGTCGCTCGGCTGACTTGTGTCAATGTAGCCCTCCGGTTGCTGCATGTAGATGACTTCGTCTAGGTCGCCGTTCAAGAACGCAGTCTTGACGTCCATCTGGTGCAGTAGCAAATTGTACTGGGCAGCCAGAGCAAGCACGATGCGATCGACGTGAACTTGGCAACTGGTGCAAACGTCTCGTAGTCGATGCCGTACTTCTGCGCAAACCCTTTGCAACGAGACGCGCCTTGTGTCGCTCGATTTGGCCGTGCTCGTTCTCCTTGACCTTGAACACCCACTTGCACCCGATTGCCTTACGTCCAACGGGCAACGGTACAACGTCCCAAGTGTTGTTCTTGATAAGCGACTGAAACTCCGAGTCGCACGCAGCACGCCACTTGTTTGCGTCGCTGGCTTCCATTGCCGACTTGAACGAAGTCGGCACTTCTCCCACTGAAGACGCGACGTGAGCAGCGTGGAGTGCGGAGAGATCGTCGAGGGAGTTTGACTTGCTTGAATATTTCGTGTTTGAGTCGGTCGTTTGACCACTCATTCGCCCAACGCCGACAGTCGAAGGCGCACTTGTGCGCTTGGGCAGCGGTGTTTCAGTTACTTACTCGAGCGACTGTGATCGGATGTGACGCTTTACACCCGAGAGTTGTTCAACGTCAGTCGATGGCGGAGCATTCGGTGTCGACTGTGCAGCCTGGTCCCCGTCACGATCTTGAGCAGCGCGGCGGTCTTGATCATCATCACAGTCGCTTTCATCGTCGCTTTCGTCGTCTGGTTGCATGTCTTCATCCACGTTGTACTCGGCGTAGCCGTGCTCCAAGTCGTAGTCGGTATCGATTGCAACGTCGTTCACATTTGTCATGTCACGATGACCATCGTCGAACTCCGTCTCCATGAACTTGGCGTCGCGACTCACAAACACACGACCAGTATCGATCTCTTCGAAACGATACGCATTCGCATGCTCAGAGTAGCCAAGGAACCGACAACGACTTGCGCGTGGGTCGAGCTTCAGTCGTTTGGCACTCGGTACATGCACAAACGCATGACAGCCAAAGACCTTCAGGTTGTCAAGCTTGGGAACCTTTCCACTCCACACCTCGATAGGCGACTTGTTACCGGAGTTGGAACGACTTGGGAGGCGGTTTCGCAAGAAACCCGCAGTCATCACGGCCTCACCCCAGTACGACTTGGGCAGCTTGGCATGCTCGAGCATACAGCGCGCACACTCCACAAGAGTGCGGTTCATACGTTCCGCGACTCCGTTGAGTTGCGGCGTATACGGCCGTGTGAACTGCTGTACGATTCCGCGGTCGTGGCAGATCTTGGTCATCTTGGACGACTTGTACTCTCCGCCGTTGTCGCATCGAAGCACCTTCATACGTCGACCAGTCTGAGTCTCGGCCCAGTTGAGGAAGTGCACGAACTTGTCTGCAACTTCCGACTTGTGTGTGCTCCATGACGTAGATCACGACAAAGCGCGACTTGTCGTCGATGAACGTCACGAAGTACTTCTTGCCGCTGAACGTAGAGGGATGTCTGCATGGCCCGCACACATCGCTGTGCACGACGTCAATCAGACCGTACCACACGCAGTGGTCGAGTCTTGGAACGGAGTACGCGTCTGCTTGCCGATTGCACAGCCATCACACTGTTCCCACTTGTTCGCTGATCCGATGTCGACACCAGATCCGGTCGGTTTCTTGACCAAGAGTTCGAGTCTGGA
Organism: Pythium insidiosum; assembly: GCA_022836835.1. NCBI lineage: Eukaryota > Oomycota > Peronosporomycetes > Pythiales > Pythiaceae > Pythium > Pythium insidiosum. The sequence goes on from JAKVDI010000184.1 coordinate 33,692, forward strand.
GTGACCAATGTGACCGAGAGTCGGAGGTGCCAAACGTACGCGTTGGGACTCGAACTCGGGTCACTCGACACAAGTGCGTGCGCGTTTGCACCACTCTTGCCGGCCATCACAGACGTCATGTTGAGCTTGAACAGACCCTTGCCGACACGTTTGCCGATGGTCCACGTCGAACCTTGCAGACTCACAACACACCGATCACGTGTGAATGTGATCGGTGCGACGTCCTTCGCAAAGCGTGCAACAGAAAGAGGCTACGGCTAAGCTTCGGCACGTGCCGTGTCACACGTTCTTCTTGAGAACAACACCCTTACGCGGGCCTTGTGGAGTCGGAATCAGCATCTCGACGTCGCCGCATCCGATCGCTTCCACGGTGCCATCGTCAGCAAGGTGTACCTTGACGGGCTTGATCGACCGATACTTGAGCAAACTCGCCTTCGAGTGCGTCATGTGCTACGTCGCACCCGAGTCGGCCAGCCACATGTTGTCTTCATCGCGAGCTGTCGCTGCGAACAAATCTTGACATTGTGCCATGAAGAGGTAGTCGTCGTCAGCGACACTTGAGTTCATGCGCGGTACGTCGCAAAAACAAACGACGTGCGCGTGTACGATACCCCGACGGTCGCCACGCCACGACTGTTGTTCTCTTATTGCCGAAGCGGACACTCCGCGATCCAGTGGCCGTGTTTGCCGCAATGCCGACACGCACGAGCATTCGTACTCACGAACGCCGGGTCGGACGCAGCACCATCACCGTGCTGCTCCTTTCGTTTGAGAGGTCCACGTGCATCAGTCGACACGTCATTAGCTCCTAAAATAACGAACGTATCCGAGCGTGACTCGAGTGTTGTGGTCAGGAGCTGGTACGACTCGTTCAGACTGCAAAGCAGTGTGATGTCGTCAACGTCGCCCATCATCGCGCTCAAGAAGCACCGACGAAGAAAGAGTTTGCTGGCGAGACTCTTCTTGTCGAAGTGTGCCTCCAGCCGTGACCATGCATGCATCTTGCACACCG
>JAKVDI010000185.1:0-34607 GCA_022836835.1 Pythium insidiosum
GTCGGTGCACTAGTAGTGGCACAGGCAGCGTTCAAAGCGACAAGGCAGTAGCCTTTGAAAGCCTTCGCTGATGCGAGCTGGGTGCCGGGTGTCGGTTTCGGGGTTGTTGTCATCTTGCGAAGTGGACACGGGCAGTGAAGGTGAGTACGTATGTGCGTGGTGGACATCAAAATGACTGGCGGGCGAACTAATGTTTTTATAGAACATGGAATCAAACATGAGAGGCCTGCACATATTGTCTCCCGGGCAGATGCGAAGCTGGTGCAGTTAACGTTGGCGTTCAGAAATGATGTTAGCCTCCGTGTGCCCAGCTTGTGTGCATCGCAGCCTTGACAGGCTGTAAATCAGCTGGCTCGGGAGAAGGTGTGATGTCGATGACTACACCAGCATGCACACGCGCACGATATGCAGTATTCAGATCGTCAAGTTTACCCAGTTTGTGGAGTTTCCGAAACATCTTCTCTGCCGTTCCAGCTGATGCCGCCGATAGCCCCTGTCCTGACAGGAACTGTGCGACTTTCTTTGACGTCTCTTGGCCCGTAAGAAGAACCTAATCTCGAAAGTCGGCTGCATCTACATCGAGATCGAGCGAGTCGACGAACAGAAGCATATACGCGATGCATCTTCTCGCTATCGACTTCAGATGCTTGGACTCACTGCTCAAGTACACTTTCCCAGCGAACCATTCGTACCAAGTATCAGCAAGGTTTGTGTACTGCTTCTTGCGGCGCTTGGGTGGTGGTTGCGTGTTCTCGTCAACATCGTTCTCACCCTTACGCTAGCTAATCTCGGGCAAACTTTGTGCGTGTAGTGCGGGCTCTACCTTGGCCTCAATGCCTCGAAGCCGCTCTGACAGTGTTTTGCTTAGGTCGATTAACTGATCAATGACAGCGGCTTGGTGCTCGATCATGTGATAAAGTGTATGCAGATCTGGCGTATCTCCCAAGTCCGAGCTAGCGAAGGGGTCGCACTAGCTCGGCAAATACAACTGGAGCTAGCTTATTGACAAAGAAGCTAGCCCCGAATCGATCTGTCTACTCACGTTGTGTACCCTTTCAGTTCTTTCGAGTGACTCACTCGTATCCGAACTTACTATGGCCAACAATGAGTGGGATGACACCAAAGGAATATAGAACAATAAGTATCAACGACTTGTATTGCTAGAGCCGGCCCTCCGGCTTCCTTAGCTTACAATCGCAACCTGGGGGACTCCACGTCCCTCTTTTCCTAATATGAAATGCACAAGCCGGGGCGGCTTGTGCAAGGCTACTCACAAATATGAAGTGCGAGCGAGTCCTTGGAACTGTCCAAGCCTCTATTCGCAGATGAGGGGATCTGTCAACCCCGAAATATACACACCATATGCACAACTGGCCACGCACACGCTAACCCGGTAGTGCCCGAACTAGATGGTCTCACACGCACCTGAGTGTAGCACTTGATGCGCGCTGACCGATAGCGTAGGTCTGCGCGGTTTGAGCGTCGGAGCTGGCTTGTGGGCTTGGAGGTAAAATCCGAAGTTTATTGATGGAGGAGCGCTACTCGCCCCCCTTACATGCATTCCTACTACCGGTATTACAACGGTAACCCTACTTCCTACTGAGATAGCACAAAGTGCCTGTGTCACTAAGCTGGGTCCAGTTAGTGACACTGTGGTGTGGTTCACACGTGAACCACTGGGGTGGTCCACATAGAACCACCTGAGCCAGGTCGGAGGCCGGCGGGCCGGCCCGTGGGCCGGCTTAGAAGCTCGTTTATTACGGAACGTTAGCGCAGCTAGCGAGTCAAAGTCCACACATCAAGTGGACTTCTGACAGGTAAGTCGGGACGCTATATCACAATCATCTCAAGATGCTTGCTGTCTCCACTTCCTTTGCGTGTTGCTGCCGTAGCTTGAAGGTGCACAAGATGAGATGACCACGCCATGATCTGTTCCATCTCGATCGAATTCCGCTTCATCGACCGCTTGAATCGAACGACAAGAGGAGACGAAGCGTTCATCGACTTGAAGACCGGAAACGCCTTGATGAGATATGCGAGTAAAACGTCGATCACCTGATTGCTGACGGTGAGTTGGTTGCTCGCAAGTCCCATGCATGTTGAGAACAGATCTTCTTTGAGAAGCGCTATCTGCGAGCGCGTGACAACATCACAGCGCTTCAAGTCAAGTACTTCAACTTCTTGATCCGCGTCGAAACCACTGAGGAGCTTCGCAACGGTTTGATCTTCCGTCGTTGTGTTGAAGATATACGTGGACACATTATTCGTCATCGACATGTTCCAACCACCTCGATCAGCAATCCAGTGCGGCGACAACCCAGCCTTCCCATTGACCTGCTGAGAGCCCCCGCGGCGGAACGAGTGAGAGCTGAGATGGGGTTGACGTTTGCAGGCGTCGTGACTCTGGTGAGTACACGATTGACGTACGCGTGAATACCTGGTGCTGAAGCACCGAATTCGCGTTCTTCGAGTTCATCGGCGTCTCGTCGTCTTTGCCGCCTACATCTTCGTTTACAACTATTTCCCCCAAGTAGATCACGGCTTTCTTCAGCGCCCGCCAACAGCGTCGAAAGCGGTACAAGCGGCCCGTGAATAGCCATGTCACAAGCGACTGGCTGCGGCAGATGAGGAAGAAGTGCTGAGCTTGGCGAAGGCTGTAGAACAAGAGCAGCCGCAATTGCAGTGATTGGACATGTCGCGATAGATGAATCTGGAAACAAGGTGAGCCCTTGCTGCTCGGATGTCTTCATGCGGAGGAAGCGACCAAACACAACGTTGTTTGTGCATAGTGACAGGTTCTGCTTCTCGAGCATCGCCAAGTCCGAGGCTCGTCCAAAGAGATACCAGAGAAGAATGAGTAGTGCTGCATCTTGAAAGTCACCTGGAACTGTTGCCGTCGAATAGATGTGGGTTGTCAATACATGTAGATCTGCCTTCGTGCATGCGGGCGCTTGCTTGACTGTTTTACCTCCTGGTCGCAACCCACAAAACATCTCTAGCGTCCTTCCCTTCGCGAGAATCGCGCCATCAACAACCTGAGAGAACTGTGGAAAGCGCTCGTATCACCACAGCTTTACCTGCCGGAAGTACTGTCCGACAGTGTTGCGGCGAAGCCCCGAACCGTTCCGCGTCTTAAGATGAGCTAAGTAGACGCCGAACCGATCCATGAGGGCAATGAGCGTCGCGCCAGTGGGGTCTTTGCGGATGGACACCTCCACATCAAGTACGCTTACATTCTCCTCATTTAAAGACATACCAGATATCCCCGTTTCACCCTTTCGTTGCCGAGAGGTAGTATAATGACCACCTTTACGTCACTTGGTGAGAACCCACAGGCAAAGGATCCAGAGACGGGTCAGCGTGATGTTTCGTCACACGTGTCGAATCTGCCTGCGACAGAGGCGCCAAAAGCGCTGCAGAATGCAGCGCATTGGTACAGAAGGACTTGAGCGCCGCACATTTTGAGCTCGAATGCAAGCTGACTCCGGATTTCACCGGGCTTTACGCACATCAAAAACGTGTGCATCTCAAGCTCATGGGAAGTGGAGTCGACGCTCAGGTCTCTTTATGGAAACAATAGCTTCAAGAACCCAAAACCGGAATGTAATGTTTTCCGAGTGGATCCAGAGCTTCTCCGTCCACAGCGCAGCTCTGTTGATTTAACTGACTGTGATGGTGCCAAGAATTAAAAGAACACATATTCCTCTGACGATGTGCCATCGCAAAAACGCAGAGAGGTTTTCTAAGGGCACGACGCCAGAGACAGAAAGAAGATGGCGACAAGTTGCTCCTTAACTCACCCAGCGCTGCGCTAATCGTAATGTTATGCGCCCTCCTAATAAAAATCGCTACGGAAATTCACCGAAAAACCTCGTTGCCAACATGTCACGGGGCATAGGACAGAAAGCACGAAAGGAGGAAGCGATTCCACAGCCAAAAATTGCAAAGAGACTAATTTCTATCTTGCAACAATGCAGACTGCCTGTGTTACTGGGGATTATCCCTAGGATGCCTGCGGGATCCCAACCCTGCAATTTTAACTACCCTACTTAACATGTAACATAGTTATATAACCCTCGTGTCGCCCGGTAGGGCTCGATCCAAACCCTAATTTATGTGGAGCACACACGTACAGCTCGTGTGTGCTTCGCAATGCACTCGAGTTTTGTGTCACACACGTAACTCTCATGCAACACCCTGTTACACCCTGTTACACCCTCCCATGACGCGAGCCACCACATGGGCGCGGCAGAGGGGAGAAGGCTTCTGTCTTACGTTGGGACAACCCAACCGTCGGAAGTGGCCAATCTTTCTCGGGGATTCTCTCGCGACAGAAGAGAATTTCCCTCGAATGGATCGAGAGGGATTAGCCGTCTTGTCCACGCGTCGTGCTGCGGGATTCCCCGCTGCCGATCATATTCGGTATTGCACAATGAGTGCCAGCCTGACACCGAGCCAGTGCGTCGACTATGACGAGTCGGATGTCGAAGAGAAGGCCGCCGCTCCTGTCGAGGAGTCGGCGCCGTCAAGCCCTGCGCCCGCTCGCACTGCGTCAAGCCAAGACGTGCCGATGCAATCGCCTGCGTTCCGGTTCATCGCCGGGGGAGGGGCGCGGCTCGGCCGGTGCAGCCATGTCGGCGGCCGAGGTGACGGCTCGCTTGGGCGAGCTTGAACGTCAACACGCTTAGCTGGCTGAGAGCTATCGCCAGCTCCGCCCGGTCGTGGTGGTGTCGGTGGACACGGCGCAGTCGCAAACCCAAGTGGGCTTGGGTCAGCTGCGGGACCGTTTTGAGACGATACGGGAGGAATCCCAACGCGAGCAAGCGCTGCTGGATCAGCAACTTGATCGTCTTGAGCGCATGCTCTACCAGACGCAGGGATACACCGCTGCTCTGCAGCAGCTGACCTCGCCCGCTCCGCAGTTCGGGCCGACCGCCGCGGTGGGTTGGTCTCGCAGTGACTCTCGTCACTCCCCTGGTCCAGCTGTCGGATTGTCCGCGCTCGAGTTACCCGCACCCAGGCTATTCGTACGCGAGTCGTGACTCGTATTCACGCTCAACGCGTCGGGACGAGTTGTCGCACCCGCACGACGAGTATCGTCGGCACGAGACGAGTGCGTATCCGACTCCTCGCGATCAAGTCGACGCCCGTGCTCACTCTCGCTCTCGCTTGCCGTGTCGTAGGGGGGTATACATGTTGAGCAACCCAGCGTAGGACGTCGGGTGCGTGCGAAGCCAGCTCGGCAGATCGAGCGTATACGCGGAGCCAGGTTTCTTCGAGACCTTGAAGGGGCCGATGGACTTCGGTAGGAGCTTCGAGCTGCCCAAGGTGCTCACGGCGTCGTCCGCCAAGTGTTTAGTGCTGAGTAGCACGTAATCACCTTCGTGAAATACATCAGGGTTTGACAGTCCATGCATATCTGCGTTTGTCTTTTGCAGATTTTGTGTAGCTGCGATGCTGTCCTGCACTGCCCTAACGAGGGCGACGCGAGTCAAAAGGAACGCGTTGACGCTGCGACGAACCGCAGGTTACGCTGCGACGGCATCAAGTTGGCTGGCCAAGAGGCGCTCTCCTCCCCCACCAGACTTGGTCTCGCCCATGAGACAGAGGGGCAGTGCGGGATCCCACAGACCGTTAAGGTAGAGGGGTGTGAACCCGTTGCTCGCACGAACAGAGTTGTTCATCACAATCTCTACGAGAAGGCCAACTAACCAAGACTAACAGACATTGTATTGCGTGTGCATTTCGGTTTTCTCCTGTTCTGCCCATAGGGCTTATCCGCGCATCCCCCGGTTTACGGGCAAGCAATATCACTTGGTGGAGAAGCTGGGTACGCCGCCGCTGCGCCGTACCCGACCCAGGAGAGCAGGCCGAGATGACCAGGTAGCTTCCACACGAGACTACGCCGACGTAGGAGGCGCTCGTAGCTGCGAACCGAAAAGAGCGACCCGCCGGCGCAGCCACAGCAGCCTAAAGACGACACGAGAGTCGCTGACGACGACGCGACCGAGAGCGAAGGGGAACAAGGAAAGACCGTCACCACGAGTGTCGCAATGAGCGTGCCGGTGACCACGCCGCGTACATTGCGGTTTGACGCGCGGAAGCTCGGCTTCAACGAGTACGACCCTGAAATGGACGGCATTGTTGATACATGGTTGGCTAGCGTTGAGAATACTGTGGCCGCCGACGAGATCCTCGTCGGTGGTAGATGGTCAATGGAAGCCCTCTTCTACGTCGTAAGGTCGCGTCTACGCGGCAGCGCAGCGATGTTTTTCGCGAGCATGGAGACAATCGCGTGGACAATAGTGGAGGAGCCGTTCTTCAATGAGGCCCTCCAATACGGCCTCGGATACTTCACGGGCTCCTTGGTACGCAACCGCGCACCAACCACGCTCATGGATGCGGAACAGTGCGCTTCACTTGCACAAGGTCACGACGAACGCGACGCAGAGCGACCGAACTGGACGCGGAGTCGAGCATCCAGGGTACCGGAAGGCACTCCGGTGAATCTGATCCAAGCTGCTGATGGCGGACGCCAAGACGTGCAAGAAACCAGATAGGGGGAGGCAGGATCGACAGGAAACCCACAGTGGCGTGCCCACAACGACAGCCGTCAGGAACGCCAATCATAGGTGACAAGCGTCGGTGGAAGGGACAACAGGGTCCTGCCCAAAGCCACTATAGACCACCACCGAACAAGCGACGCGCTGACGGACCGCGCCGATGCTGCAGCTGCGGCGCATCCGGACATCTAATCGCTAATTGTCCGGAGATGCAAGCCTTGCGAGCGCGACAAAAACGAAGAAGGAGAAGACGGACAACAACAAGCAGGGAAACTAGCGAGGGGTGTGAGTGAGGACGGCTCACATCCCCTAGCCAAGCCCGATCGACACCAGGCGCGAGACAGCCGACGCTGCCGACGAGGAGCGTCAGCAAACAGAAGATAGAGGAAGCGCCAGGCGTGAAGACGCAGCAGGAGGACCAGCGTGAGAATGAACAAACGCGAGAACCCGAGGGTGGAGACGAGCAGCGCAGCGGTCAGGTGCGGCTTGTGGGTGGCGACGGTCTGCTCACCGTACGCATCCGAATGCACGGGAAGTACTGCGGTGTGAAGTTCGACACCTGTGCCGCCTACTCGGTGGCAGGCTCGAAGATGAGGACATGTGGTGAGCGGCTATCTCGAGCGCCGCCGGTGGATTTCTACAGGGGTCAGGTGGTCACAGCTTTGCGTGGAAGGCACTGGCGCTTTCGCATGGAAACTGTCTACAATCAGATCGTGCAACTTGACGCTTTGCTGATCACCGGTTGCGATGAGGAGATCCTGTTGGGTAAAGATTCTTGGTTGAGAAGCCAGCGAATATCGATGATTTGCACTTCTTCATCCCCGTCCGACTCGTGTACGTTCGTCTCTTGAGAATCAGTCCCGGATCTCGTTGGTTGTCGAGTGGACGTCAGCTGAATGAGTGTGTAGGTCCTGGCGCTCTTCATCCTCTAGCCAAGCCCGATCGACACCAGGCGCGAGACAGCCGACGCTGCCGACGAGGAGCGTCAGCAAACAGAAGATAGAGGAAGCGCCAGGCGTGAAGACGCAGCAGGAGGACCAGCGTGAGAATGAACAAACGCGAGAACCCGAGGGTGGAGACGAGCAGCGCAGCGGTCAGGTGCGGCGTGTGGGTGGCGACGGTCTGCTCACCGTACGCATCCGAATGCACGGGAAGTACTGCGGTGTGAAGTTCGACACCTGTGCCGCCTACTCGGTGGCAGGCTCGAAGATGAGGACATGTGGTGAGCGGCTATCTCGAGCGCCGCCGGTGGATTTCTACAGGGGTCAGGTGGTCACAGCTTTGCGTGGAAGGCACTGGCGCTTTCGCATGGAAACTGTCTACAATCAGATCGTGCAACTTGACGCTTTGCTGATCACCGGTTGCGATGAGGAGATCCTGTTGGGTAAAGATTCTTGGTTGAGAAGCCAGCGAATATCGATGATTTGCACTTCTTCATCCCCGTCCGACTCGTGTACGTTCGTCTCTTGAGAATCAGTCCCGGATCTCGTTGGTTGTCGAGTGGACGTCAGCTGAATGAGTGTGTAGGTCCTGGCGCTCTTCTCGTAGGTTCCTCTAACAGGCTCGTCATCCTTGTTGAGCACTGCTGCCTCAGCGGCTTCCGCGTTCCAAAAGGAAGTCCCTCCATCACCATCTTCATCGTCGTCACTGTCTTCGTCCTTCTCTACGACTTGCTTGCTGAGGGGATCATTGTTGTCATCGTCATCCGTCGCTATCTCGCCGTCTTCCTTGTCTTGTACGCTTGATTGGACAGCTGATACGCGCTCCGTAGCATTGGTGCTGACGACGACGTGCCCCTTGTGACGGTCTGCATCTCTTGTGTCGCTTTGCTCCGCCAAACGTTCGCCGAGTTCTGTCTCGGGCGTGGGAGTGTCTGTCACTTGCACGCGATTGGTCCGATCTTTCTCACCATCTGCGCCCACCGATTCTCGAGAAACGTCTTGAACATTGTCATCGCCTTCCTTTTCCATTGACTTAGCAGGTAAGGTAATGGCTCCAACAGGGCACGAGACCGCACGTGTGTCATGTTCACAAGTTTGTTCCGTCACGACTTCGCACTCTGGAGGCTCTTCCTCACTGACGATCTGCTCCTCTGCCACCCCATCTATAACTCTGTCTCCTCTTTCTGTTCCAACCGAGAGTCTTGTAGTTGACACAGGACTATCTTCGTCTGATCTCACCCGAGCAACCACGGGACACTCCTCCGATGATGCTGTCTGTGCTGACGTTCCCAAGTCTGTAGTGTTCCTATCATGATCCACGACTGCCGTGACGTTGACACTGTTCAAACTGGCGGCTGACACATCCTTGACAGTGTTCAAGCACACAGAAGCTGTTTCCTTGACACTGTCCAACTCGACTGTGGTTTGTACCAGGGGTTCAGCTCGATGCAAAGTCACGTCCGGATCCAGTCGTGTAACACCAGAGGCTGCTTCTTCGACGTCTCCAGGGGCGGTCTCGACTAGTGCTGGTACTTTCGACAACTCACCACCGCTGCATTCATCGGCAAGTGTCGGCTCTTCGCGCACGACAGCGATCTCCTCATCATTCATTGGCTTCTCTGTCGTGACTCGCGTGATCAAATCAGCTACACAGTCTGCGACTGTCTTGTGAATGTCGCCTGCAGCCTGTCTCTCATCTTCAACCATCGGCGCCGCCGAATTCGCTGTTACACGCGCATTTGTCTCCTGCGTTGCCGTATCGCGATCAAGTGACGGTGACTTCGCAGTGTCCATTCCCGAAGATCTGACGTCGCCAGCGTCGACAGGAGATGCGCATGCCGATCTTATTCTAACACTTGTCTCTTCCGTGCATGACTTCTCCACGACAGATTCGATGCTCGTCTCTTCCTCTCCTGCATTTGCATTTCGCTGAACAGTCGCAATCTCGCTTCTTCCCTCCCGGGACTCACTGTGCGACAGTCGAACCGCAGCCCCGAAGTCTTCTTCCTGAACAGAGTCGTCGACAGCGTCCAGCGTGACGTCACCGAGTGGCATGATGTCCTCTGCCGCAGCTTTGGAATGTACTGCAGTTTCGCGCATAACTGATTCATCTGGAGACACAATCTCGATTTCATTCGAGTCATCAATCATCGGCAACTCTCTACAGCTTTCTCCATCTTCATCATGATCAGGTTCTGCACAAGATGACTCGGCAACTGTTGTGACTTCGAGCCGGCGAATATGTTCCGTGTCCTCCCAACCTTCTCTCGGCTCAGAACGCAAACCCGCTGCTTCTTCAGCATCCTTCGACGGATCGTCTTCACACACGCCGCCCATGCTGATCCACCTGGCACGAATGAACGACGTAGAGAACCCCATCTTGTCCGCGGCATTCCGAAGTCCTTGGTTCACTGAAGATGCTGCTTGGACAATGTCGCTGAGTGTCTGTTTGCATTCAGGTGTCCAGCACGTCACTCTGTTTGGTTGTCGAACTGGTCGGAACCCCTTCTCCAGCAAACGGACTCGCCTCTCGAATGCAACAAACGACCGTTCACGATAGTCCGGATCGAAGAATCCTTTTCGGGTCAATTCCTGACCAGGTCAGCGGTCAGCACCCTGACCTGGTCAGAATCTGATCCCGAAGATAACCCAGGTAGATAACACTAACATAGTACAGTCACAGGAGTACTGACGATGAGACGTAACCTATGTCAACCGAAAGTAACCAAACGTAACTTGAGACGTATCCTATGTCATGGCTACAATCTGTGACTTGTGAAAATGAGACGCATCCTGTTACCTGTCTTGAGCGTGACAGTCGGGTGAGACGCGACCTGTGCCGGTGTTGGAGCTGTCTCGACCGTTTAGACGAAGGTGATCGGAGCTGGGATGTAAGGCGCGGCATGCGACGGGGCTGAGGCTCTGCCTGCTTGGATATCCAGGATGTTGCGGTGGATTTTGCGCGCCTCTTCTTCGATCTTGGTGACGAACGTGGCGAGGTTAGGATGCGCCCCAACAAAGAGACTGTTCAACGTCCTGTTGTAACGCTCCAGGGGATTGTTCGTACGGTTGACAATCGCACCTTCAATCTTCGTGTAGTTCCAGCTGGACGGGGGGAAACGGACGATCCAGGTTGCTCGGAAGTATGACCAGAACTTCTCCCAGATGGCTTCAGAGTAGTAGATCTTCTTACGACGACAGCTGGAAGCGAGGCGCTGCTTGATCCATGGGATTGCCTTGGTCTCGATCAGATGGTGAGGAGTCATTGTTAGCCGATCCACAAAGCCGGGACTCAGAGCCACTTCAACTTCATCCTCAGGCATCTTCATCTTCAGCAACCAGCGGCGGATGGCTTGCTTCCAGTGGAAGAAGCACCCAACAAGGGAAGCGTCAACAAAGTGACTCTTCACAGCGTTGTGCAGCGCCAGCTCGAAGTCGCACGTCACACTCGCTGGATCCATCTTGCCCCCCGTCGCAGCCTTGACACACGTCAGCGCTCGCTGATACACCGCTTCCGACTTTCCAGTCACCAGGACGTGAAACACCGGAACGTACAAGTCGGACGCTTGGTCGTACACCATAAAGACGAGACACTGATAGAACGCCTTGGGTACCGACTTGAACGTCCCATCCACGAACAGAGCTGTGTGCTTGTAGTTGAGAAGCCTGAGTAGCGCTGGATGCGCCCATCCGATGACACGATGAAGCTGGTCACGCTCGTAGAACGCGTGATTGAACTGGAGAAACGGCTGCTGCGATCCTCTGACGAACGCGAGAGGAGCCCGCTCCAGCCGGCTGATGGGATCTTCACCACCGTAGTGTACGTTACGAGCACGATACACACGCTTGATTACTTGTTCCTTCGTCAGTCCACGTCGAATCTCGTTCGTGTGATGAGCATAGAACTCTTCGTGAATTAGATCCCAGATCTCACTCGCGGTCTTGTCTGGGAACAGAATCGCCAGTCGATCCGTCTCCTTCTCCATCAGCGGCTGGGCATCAATAACTTCAACGAATTCTTGTTCGAATTCGTCACCGTAAACACGCGATCCTCCATTGAGACAGGCTCCGATATCTGGCTGACTCGGGACAACAGGATGGCTCGCCGTATCCGGTTGACTCATGAGAGCGCGAACACGGCGAGACAATTCATCCGTGTCGTCGTCACTGAATCCGTCGTCGTCGTCCATGTCGGCCAAGTCGCTTGAGATACGCGTGAGCCCATCGTCGGGGTCGTAATCGAACGAGACATCGGGCTCGACGTCCGACATATCGTGCTCGTCATCCGAAAAGCCAAACGTCGGCTGCGACAGCTGAGGTGGCTGCGACGAGGCACGTGATCCAGCGTCGGCGGTTCGCGGGGTGAGCCGGGAGCTGGTGTCGCACGTGTGCCGGTCAATCAACGTGATTGTTCCGGCGCGAAAGCGATTGCCGTCCTTCAACACCGACAGCCGGGCACGGCACGGCCGACTACGATACACGCTACATCGATACGTATCGCGACGGCGACCGTTGTACGACCTGGTGTACGCGTAGCCTTCATACGTGATCGTCGTCTGGTACTTGCGTTGACGCTCGCGAGGCATGGTGACTGAGGTTGGCAGGGGCTGGCGGTCGGCTGGGCTGACGGACTTGAAACTCTCGATAGCTGTGGCAACTTCGAAAGTGATGCTGTGTGTCGGTAACTGGCGCGGCGCTCGCGCTCAAGTGGCGGTGAAAGTTGCGCGGGGAAAGCATGGCGGGGTTCCCATGCAGAAAAGATAGGGGGGAAAGCAAAAAGAATATATTGTTTAAAATAGTCTACTCTCACATCTAATGCACCGGATGGGGCGTCCGCGGTTTAATAGGTCGTTCACAAAGGTGTTAAACACTCTGTGTGATACAAATGATCGCAACTGAGCCCGTGGGTCGGTGCGTCATCAACTGGCGTGTTGCACACCACACAGCGGATGACCATCGTAAACATGGTGCGTCTGCAGACTGGGCATCTTGTCTGACCCACGTCATCACTGGCTCTGTGGTTCACCAGCCAGTCAATCACACATGATTGGTGGAAAGTGTGGCCGCACTGAGATACCGAATAGTCGGACCTCTGGTCTCGAATGATGTTCATGCAGATTGGGCAGTTGGGTCGCGGATCTTCCACCAGAATGACGTCGTCAGCGTCGTTGGTCTCATCCTGAATGCTGATATCAGGGGTAGGGTCGGCTTGGGTCGGCTGAGCAATGTTTGAGATTGGTGGAGGGGTAGGGCTGTGCGGCCACTCGTCGAAGTCGACATCAGGTGACTCTTCGATCGCATCAGATCTGAGATGACGGTTGCGATGTCTGCGGTTTCGCTCACGACGTAGACGGGCCGCACGCCGCTCGCGACCCTCCGACAGGATCTCAATGTTCCGTCGGCACTGAACTTTTGATCGTCGGTGATGGGTAAGTGTGCGTTTGCTTCGAAAAGTCGCCTGGCAGTCGTCGCACGTGATCGTCATGATTGGAAGTGACGGGATGCACGAAGAGGCGCGAGCATGTCTGACCAGCCTCATGCACTGACCGAAGATCGAACGGTAATTTTTAGTAATATATTTTTTATTTATCTGACCATCTCCTACGCTTTTCTGACCCTTAACGGTAAAATTCCTGACCGGGTCAGATTTCTGACCCTTGACCCGGTCAGGAATTGACCCAAAAAAAACCTTACCAGTCCGGATGCCTGGCACGCATTATCTCGCATAACGTATCGTGGTCCTCTCGTCGTTCGCCTCGCGTATGCGTGAAAAACATCGTCAGCACCTTATCCTCTTCCGCACTCCACTTCGCTGAAGGTGCCTCCTCTGCGTCATTCCGCCGCCGCTTATCTCGAGTCCGCGAGCTCTGCTGTGTGACTGCTGCATACGTGCGTGTAGGCCATCCTTTCTTGACGCTAGCCTCGTTCAGCTCTGCTACCACACGCGCCCACGTCTTGTTCTGTTGTCGTAGCTCGCGCAGCAACTGCAATTGCCCTTCCGGCCACTTCGTCTTGTTGTAATCCGCATCCACTCCATGAAGTCGTTTGTGCTTGGCGCGAAATGCTCGTTCAGTACGCTCCTTCCATCCACGCCGTCGACACTCCGCATTATACTTCTCAACACTCTGGTCGAAGCTGTCCGCATCCGCATTAGCGATCACCGTGCGCAGTAGATCTTCCTCCTCCGGTGTCCATCCAGTCCACGAGCCAGGGGTCGCCCGTTCGCCTTCGCCATCTGTTTCTGCGGAAGCGGTCGTACTCGCATGCACCCGTTGTTTGCGTTTGGTCGTTGACTTCGACGCCGTCTTCGCGCGTTTCGCTTCTTTCGATGCATTCCCCGCCGCACGTTTCTTTCCTGAGTTCGCCTCTGCAGCTGCGTCCGCACGAGTCTGCACCATCTTGCTTTTTTGGAAGTGAGGGCATCAACGGTCTGTTCCTCGGCCTGTCGTCTTAGTTGACACTGTTCAGAAGGCCTTTCCACACACTTCACGCCCCTTGTCATAGGGCTCGCTCAGTCATTCCCGTGACTTCAGCTTCAATTATTCTCTGCAATTCGGTTCGTCAATTCAGAAAATTCAAACCACTTGGACACGGGATTCAACCACTGCAGCAACTGACCCTTCATTTCCCAATCGTCAGAGCCAGCCGCAGTCCTTGACACTGTCCAAGCCACCAGTCCGCTCCTCTTTCAACGCCCGTCGTTGCAGCTTGACACTGTTCATCTCTGGTAGGTGATTGGATACCCTTGACACTGTCCAAGGCTCTTATGAACAATCAATTCTGCACAATTCTTGACAGTGTTCGAGCACCGCACTCTTTACTCGACCAAGGTTCTCTCTCGCCAGATCTTCACCATCTTCCACATTTCAACTCTCGTGACATCCACGTCATCTTGCACGACGATCACCAATGGTGTATCACCCTTCTCTACGTGATTGGCCACTCACGCAAAGCGATGGCAGCACCACTAGCGGTACGCACTGCATGAAGCTCGTATGTCACTAACCCTTGTGCATCACCTTGATACCCATGCGTCCATCGATATCAGCTGAACATGCGAGCTGTCTTCTCTTCATCCTCTCATCGCAGTTGAACTTGCGGGTGCATACCTTCTTCACATGCGCCCAGCCTCACTTTCGGCGTACACTTGTTATTCGCATACGCCTGGAACACGCTTGTTCTTCACGCGTCCCAAGCTTCTTCGGCGCGCACTTGTTATTCGCGCACGCCGGGGGCACGCTTGTTATTCGCATGTCCCGAACTACCTTGGCACAGAAGACGATCTTCGGTAGGTGAGTCTCAGTCGGGTCGTCATTCGATCTGAGACTAATCTTCTTCTTCATTCACCACCTCCTCTTCAGGGCCGGAATGCAACCATGGGTTCGCATATTGCGCGACTGCTGCAGATCAGTCGTCGGATACATCCATGTGCGCTTGTCGCTACTCCGTAGATCACATGCAGCCAACCTGGGCTCGCATCTTAGCCTGCCGCAACCAACCAGGGTCCGCGGTGCCGTACATCTTGGTGAGTGTCGCCCCTTGCTCATGTTGGCAGCTGATGGCGACTTTCTTCATTCAATGTCATCAACTCGCAGATGCATAAGATCAAATCCAGCGAGGTCTTTAATCAAGTCTCGGTAAATCTTGGGCTCATTTCCACATCAATTGGTATGTATCCATTCATCTTCGATAAGCGCTTGTCATCTTCTTACGCTCCATCGTCATCCTCTTCTTCAGCATCTTGAGCGGCGAACTTCCGACTTGCCCATGCCTTCTCAGCATCGTAATCGAAGAGCAACCCAGTGCAATTCAAGTCATCCTCGCACACCCAGGTTGGTTCTTCATATCCAACCCATTTGACGAGATACTCCTTCAACTTCCGACCATTTCTCGTCCGCTGCTTCACCCGGTCGTCCAGTATCTTCTCAACTTCGTACTCATCTTCAGCCTCATCCGCAGCCCATGAATCTTCCGGCAAGAGCTCCTCATCAAATAAGAGCGACATGTCAGCATCAACTTGCTCTTTCGGGCGATCCAACTTGGACACGAATGGCTTCAGACGAGAGATATGGACAAGAGGGAATAAACGCATATCTGGACGATCAATCTTCAGCTTGTAGACAATATCGCTGACTTGTTCTTCGATCTCAAATGGCCCATGCCACAAATGCGCTAACTTCCTGGATAGGCCTTCCTTCACCAGCTCGTGATACAGCCAAACTCGATCACCCTTGTGATACTCTTGCGGGATCGTTCGAGCGACGCGTTCTGCAACCTTGTCATTGTGCTTCCTTGCACGTTCTTCCATTAACTTCCGCTGAATGAACCGCGCATGAGCCGTTGCAATCTCATGATCCTTGACAACCCGTTCCCTCCAGGCTTTAGCATCGAGTTCTCGTGCCGATCCATCCTTCGGTGGTACCATAGCGTCAAGCATCGACCTTGGATGGTACCCGTGCACCAAATAAAAACTGCTTTGACCGAACTGCAAACTGACAGACGAATTCAGAGCAAACTCCAAGCATGGAACATACTCATCCCAATCAGTCTGCCGCTCGTCTTCGATATACATCTTGACAGCTCGCATAACAGTCTGCACAGATCGCTCCTGCTTTCCGTTTGCTTGTGGGCGATATGCCAGGGTTGGACGTTGCTTCTGCTTCATCATTCTGTTAAACCGCTTGAACACCGAGCTCATGAATCGTGGATCTCGATCGTGCCTGATCATCTCCTGAGCTCCAAATCGCTTGAAGACATTCTGAAGGTACGCAATCGCTACGGCTTCCGCTGTCGTATCGTTCATCGGTACTAGAATGATGAATCCTGTGAACAGACAGGTGAACAACAACAGCGCAGTATTACCATCGTCCGTAGTGGGCAGCGGGATTGCAAAGTCCATTGCCACTACTTGAAACGGTCGCTCAGCAAGCATATTCCCAGGGGATGTCCTTGATACCTCGGCTTACCCTTGCCTGTGAGCAATCCACACACGCAGCTATCCACCGCTCCACATCCGCATACAGCCCTGGCCAGTAGTAGTTCACTCGAATGTTGGCGAACGTCTTGCCGACACCCTGATGTGCGCCGGACCCGAGCTCTCCATGGTAAGCTTGCAGGACGTCATTCGCAAGACCTTCGGTACACCAATCGAAATGTCGACGCATCCTCGCGGTCATTGGTTGGGCAATAATACAGCACATCCAAGGAATCCAGCACATACAACTGTGCCTTCCTGGCCAGCTTCTTCAACGCAGCTGCCGAAACGTCTGGCTCCGCCCTTTCAAATACTCCAACAGGAGTTTGCATTCATCGTCATTGGCTTGTGCAACTGCAATCCTTCGTCGTCGTTCCTCGACAACCGCACTCCAGTAGCTTCGACTTGTTCTGCGGTGAACTCTCGTCTGCTCCAACTGGAACCTCACGTGTCTGCCGCCTGGTCATCACTGCTGCCACACGCGGTGCGTCGGCTTTCTTCATCAGCATCTTCATCAACCGTCTTGTATAACAGATCGGCAGTGTATTCAGCAACTGGAGATCGCTCTTCTCTTGCTCCGTCTCGCATGTCCCATCACCTCTCGCGCATTGCCTTCCGGGTAAGGAAATCGGCGCCTGATTATAGCTTAAACCCATCACGTTTGACCTTGACACTGTTCAACCAGACAAAAGCGTCGGCTGATGACAGCGGAGATCTCCATTCGCCTGACCGATCACAATGCGAGATCTCCACACACGATCACCTTCTTCAATTGGTGTTCTTCTGCAATGGTAAGCGCTTCGAGAAGCCCATGGTACTCACTGTTGACGTAAGGTTATCTTGAACTCCAAATCGTGCAGCAACTACATCCCACGAAGGCAGCCGCCACAAGATGGCGCCAAACGTCCCAATCTTCGGGTCCTTCGTTTTGACCGCACCGTCAAAAGTGAGTACGTATCCTTCATCACTGCGCTTGATGTGTGGCAGGGGTCTAATGGGGGTCTGATGTGCGCTCAGCTTCATCGGAGAAATGTCTTCCAGGACTTCGTCGAACTTTTCTCGTGGGTGACCGAAGGCAAGCAAGCAACCACTCACTGGTGTGTTGTCTGAACGGATGATCTTGAGGACCATGGCGATAACATCGCGGCCCATTGCACCACCCTGCCAGTCAGGCTCTTTGACGTGAACACCCACTTGAGTGTAGAATACCGCGTATACACAACGATCTCCTGTCCCACAAGGTAATGTATGGCCGTATCGAGCGTCTTCACCAGAGCTAACACCTCTTTTCTGAACTTGAGTAACGCAGCTCACTGTCTTTGAAGATCTTGCTCACGAATCGCACTGGATGTAGCAAGCCTTCATGTTCCTGGGTCACTGCTGCGCCAAATGCCCATTCATTGGTGTAGAGCAAGATTGACACTGTCCGAGTTCGATCCAAATGCCTCAATAGCGGAGCCTACCAACTTTGCTTCAGGATATTGTAAGCTGTCTTCGCGTGTTGCAATCTCGACTCATCACTGAACGTGGAATCTGTTATCTCATACAGCGGAGCGGCCAACGACGCGAATTCTCAATGAAGCGATGATAGTATATCAAGCTCCCAATGAAGCGTTGTACACCCTTCAGCGAACTCGGGAAAGGCATATCCAAGATGGTTTGCAGGTTTCTCGGTGCAGCTAACACTCCATCCGGGTGATCTTGTGTGACAAGAACTCCACGGAATGCTTCCCGAAAGCACTCTTCGAGAGACTGATGGTGATTCCCCAGTATCTGAAGGATGCCAGTACACCTTTTCGCAGTCAAGTGTAGCAACCCACAAATGAAATGTCACAATTCGCAATGAAATGTTCGCACCCCTGGTAAAATCGATAGGTTAAGTTTATTAGAGTTAAAGAGGTATTTATTGGAGTTAAAGAGGGATCAATCATGCTTGTGGTTCTCAATCGTTCTCTACGATGGCGCCAACGACACCAACGAAGAAGTACCAATCGTACACGTCTGAGACTCGCCAGCGTGTTGTCGATTGCGCGCGCGAGGGCGGCGACTGGCAGACGCTCGCCGAGATGCTGAAGGTGAACCCGGCGGCGTCTCGTCAATGGGTTCGCCGTTACGTCGACGGGCCAGACAGTGCAACACGCACGCGAGGTGGCTCCAAGAAGAAGCTGAACGCGGCGCACATTGAGTTTATGTGCACCGCGCTCGACGACGACAACAAGTTGACACTGCAGAATCTTGCTGACAAGCTCCGCGATGAGTTCGACGTGGCGGTGTCGGTGTCAACGGTTGCGCGTGAGCTCGATGGAGCTTGCTACACGCTTAAGAAGACCCACGTTCAGCCGCAGTACATGAACACGGACGAGAACAAGAGAAAGAGAGCTGAGTTCCTAGCGGATCTCCTTGAGTACAAATCTCATGGCTACACGGTGTTCTACGTGGACGAAACGAATCTCAACATGTGGATCACTAGGACGCAAGGACGAAGCAAGAAAGGCGAGTGGTGTGTGGACATCAAGGTTGCCAGCGGTGGGCGAAACATGCACGTCATCGCATGCGTCTCGAGCGGTGGCCTCACCTACTACGAGAATCGCTTCGGCTCCAACAGGGCGCCGGATGTAAACGAGTTTTTTGTGAGGCTGCTCCGATGCGTGCGCGACACGCACAATCAGCCGCTCGATCGTGCTGTGTTTGTCTTCGACAATGCGCCGTGCCACACCAGTGTGGAGACTGTCTTCGAAATGCCCGAGTTCTCCATGGCGAAGATGCTCCGCCTCGGTCCCTACAGTCCCGTGCTCAATCCAATTGAGAGCGTCTTCTCGAGTTTCAAGTCGAAGGTGAAATCGTACCTTGCTCGCGAAGGCAAGAATGTCCGCCAAACACCCACAGGTACGACGCTGGTCGCTCACCGCAGCGCGTACCTGGAGCGAGCGTCGAACATGTTCATCGGTGAGGCTGCTACGGCTGAGCAATGCAAGGTATTCGACGCCCACACCCTTCGCTTCTACCCCGATGTATTCATGTTGAAGGACATGTCAGTCGGAAAGTGATGTGGTCCACATCACGTATAAAATTCACAAATATATGGTACTGTGATCTCTGAACATTTCATTGCGAATTGTGACATTTCATTTGTGGGGTGCTACACTTGACTGCGAAAAGGTGTAGTGCACGAAGCATTTGCCGAAGTCCTTCCCACGAGTTGGCTCCGAAATTTACATCGTCAATGTACGAGCGTCGCATCAACACGGGCTTTACTCCATCCTCAACAGCTTCGCCTGAGTGAAAGACATCCTCGCGAATGCTCTGGTCAAATCCTTCCAACGTTTCTCCATGCATGTTCATCTCGATCTCATCCAACTCCTCTGAGGTAAAGCCAACAACTCGAACTTGATGAGAATCGTTCCGCAAGCGTCTGACGGTTGACCACAATGCATTGTCGACGATTCTCTGATAGATCTGCGGTGCATTCTTCAAGCCTTGAGGCATCCTTAGCCACTCGAAGTGTCCATGAGGGCAGATAAATGCCGTAATCTGTCAAGCCCTTTTGGTGAGTGGAATTGCCCAGTATCCGCTTGCGTTATCCAATGAACACATCCACATGACGGAATGAAACTCCGACAGGAGATCATCGATCAAGGGCATGGAGTATACCATCAACCGGTTCAGTGAATTCACCATGCGATAGTCAATGCAAAGTCGAATATCCACCTTGTTCTTCTTCAGAACAATGACGATCGGAGAAGCCCAAGCTGATCTGGAATGCCGTATCAACCCAGCCTTGAGCAAACCACACAACAACTCATACAACTTCCCAAGCAGATGGGCAGTTACTCTTCGCGCTCGTTGAGCGATGGGTTTTGCGTCTCCAACATCAACGCCACATACGACACCCTTTGCTGGTGGTGGTAGCGCGTTGCCTGAGCTGATGAAGATATCCTTCTCACGTTCAAGGTCTTCTCGTAACCCGGCGACTTCCTCAGGTGTGTTCTCTTCTTCTCCAATATCTGCTGTCGACATATCCACTGGGACTAACGTGTCGTTGCTGATCTTGGGAGTTAGCGCGAGTTGGTTCTGCATCTCTTCTGCCGTCATCTCAACACCTTCCCGAACATACACTTCCTCATCCAGAAAGGATTGATCCACTTGATCCGGATGCACACTCTCAGTCGTCATCACAGCAGGTGAGGCGTCATTGATGGTTGCAACTGCCATCACCGAAGCACTTGTTCTTCGTAGAGGCCACAATGCAGCTGACTCAATGTCATCAGACGTTTGCAGGTATATGTCTTCCTGCAGTTCTTCAACCTCCAACATGCGCAACGGCCTTTCATACGGCAGTGCGCAGCTCTTCTCGCGGAGATCAATCCGAATGCCCGCGCGCGTCATGAAATCAGTCCCAAAAATGACATACGACTGGGCTTCAAACGCCGCAACCCACACATCCATCTCATAGACCGCTGCTGCACCCAAACGAATCTTGACGCTCACGACGCCTTCTGCTTGCATAGGGGAATCCGACACTCCGAAAAAACCTGTCTCTCTGTCGAACGATTGAACTTGAAGCTGCAACCTCCGAGCTAGGTTGACATGCATCAGGCTGATGTTCGCTCCCGTATCCAGCATGATAGGTACAGCCACATCTTCGATCGCGCCTCTTACAAACACTTGGCACACTCTTGACGCAGGCATTTCATGCTCTCTCCACCATCCTCGTTTCTCATTTTCCTTCAACTTGATATGCGCGACTGTTCTTTCCGTCACGCCTTCATCTTCATCAATGCACAGGTATATCGTTGCACGTGCATTCTTGTTTTGGTTTCCTTGATTTTCTGATGTTTTCGTTCTTGATTTCTTCGTAGATACATGCACACGCTTCTCCTTCCTCTTAGGCGACCTCGTCTTTTCAACGTTCTTCCCGGCTCGCCCAGCTACGTTGACTCGCTGCGGGATTACTCGTTTATCTGGTCGATGAGTTCATCGGCGGTGATCTCACCTGACACAAGCTTGTCACGTCGTTCCATGATGCGATCAGCCAGAAGACGGTAGTACTTGATTGGATGACCCACTTGCTGGCAATAATCGCACGTCTTCAGGCGGAAACAATCATCTCGAGCATGATTCGTGCGCCCACACTCTTCGCAAGGTCCGCCATTATGCTGGCGCTTCGGCTTCAAGGTCCGTTGTTCACCAGATGACTTCTGCTCTTCCGAGTTCACGACGTTCACCCTGGCTTTGTCGTCTGCCGCAGGCTTCCTGTTCTGAGTGGGCGCGAATGGTGGTTTCTTCACAGTGGTTCGAGACACGCTTGCTTCATACTGGACCAGTACGTCCTCGAGCTCGTCCACACTGCTGTACTGGCGGATCTTGAACGGCAATGGCAAAGCCTTCTCCGATGCAGAGTCGAAGAATTGCTGGATATGTTCCTGCATGCCAGCTGCACTGTTCCTGAAGTCGATGCCTGCCAACATAGCAGCGCCATTCAACCGATACAGGTAGTTCACTGCCGTCTCATCCGACTTCTGTGTGAGCTTGTAATACCTGACGCGTGCTGGTGTGTGATCCGTGCAGAATCTCGCGACGAATGTCTCCAACACTGCCTTCCAGCTCCTACGCACATCTGGAGGTAGTTGTTTGAACCAGTGATTCATGGCCCCAACAAGCTGATTGGAGAACACTTCGAGACGTTGCTGTGGAGTCCAATTCGACAAGTTCGCAGAGTGAAGAAACTTCGCGATCCATTGGCGAGCTTCCTCTGTGCTTCGACGCTGCCCATCAAATGTGCGTACTTGAACATTCTGAATAACTGTGGTGACATGCCTGTCAGATAGACGAGCAGAATGAGGAATGTCGCGAGCGAGCAACTCCCTTTCTTCTTCGGAGAATCCTCGGTCATCAACTGGATGATTCGCTCTAGCTGTCTCGGGAGTCTTCATCGCCTTCAGCACTTGTGCCATCTCTTGGGGTGACATCTTTCCTTCTGCAACAAGCTGCACTAAGCCTTCAGCAACTGAGTGGGTCGATTGCTCAGGAAGCGATCGTGCTGGCGAAGAGTCTGAACTCGTCGTATCAAAATCGAGCTTCTTCTGAATGCCTGATACATCGCCAACGGCTTTCTTCTTCCTCATCTTGAGAGACTGTTCGACGGAGTGCATGATCGCATCCATATCAGCTTCAGCTCGATCGAACGCTTGAGCACCTTCCGTCTTCACACGTCTCGTGGCCACTGACGGGGTGTACACACTGTCATCAACAATGGCGTACTTGGGCGGGGAGAACTCGCCCTCCTGATTGATAGCATCGCATGGAACATTCCCATTCATATGCTCCCATCAACAGTGACACCATGTAGCTGACATCTTGTAGCATTTGGTCTGGGTATGCTGTAGCA
Organism: Pythium insidiosum; assembly: GCA_022836835.1. Taxonomy (NCBI): domain Eukaryota; phylum Oomycota; class Peronosporomycetes; order Pythiales; family Pythiaceae; genus Pythium; species Pythium insidiosum. Next base: position 22,867 of record JAKVDI010000185.1, read on the forward strand.
ACAATGTCGAAGTTGTCTCGTCGAGTAGCTTCATATCCCATTGACCGCAACAGACGTTCCACGAACTCGATCACTTCTTCGCAGTTGGAAAACTGCATCCGATTGATTTGTTCCCGTGACAGGATGGTGATCCCTTCATTCGCGTATGTGATCTTGCGCAGGCGATAGAGCGCGAACCATTTCGGGTCTCCTGTCATCTTGACAACCATGGCTGTACGTCTCGCAGATCTCGCATGCTTCAGACCACTTGTAAACGCGTTTGGCATCAAGGTCGCCACCCTCCGCGGACGAGTCGCATGACACATTCGCTGTCAGCTCTCTGACATCAGGCTTCAATTCCTCAGCGCCTTCTACCTTCATGTCGGCCTTGTCTTCAGCTATCGGCTTCGATCCTGGCATACGCACCAGTTGTCGTGTAGCGACTGAAAATTCTTGCGATCTTCACGCAAGTCGTCGTACGTCGAGCAACAATTCCCTTGATCAAAGCTTTCTGTGTGAATCTCCAAGTTGTTTGAATCGAAGCTCAGAAACTCTGAGACCGACCCTTCTCTGCGCCTCACACACAGAGTGACACTGAAGGTTCCTTAGGCGCTGTGGGTCCTTGCGGAACTGTGTAATTGTAGTCGTTGACACTGTTCAAGCCGGTATAGCTTGTGGTGTTTGACACTGTTCAAGTTGTACCTTGACACTGTTCAGGCTACGCCTCACTCACTTGTTTTCAATATAGTGAGAACTCCCCGAGGCTTGTTGTAGTTGAAACTAAGAGACTTGTGTGGTACGTGGTAAATTGAGGAGTTATGGTCTTTGTCTCTCTGTCCTGGTTGAGTGACTGTTGGGAACAGTCACTCCCGGGGGGCTCGTTTATTGCCCCCTCGAAAATAAGCGATCTAAACTTAGAGAATCTAAAAACTACCAAACTACTCTGATACGCAAAGATCCTTCCATAAGTGCGCACTGCACCTCTTCCACTTGGCTCCTCCACACTTGACACTAGATTCGCACCTTGACACTGTTCAAGTGACTGCTTCGGGAGTCAAGCATGAAAATCCATTCACTCCATCACACTGTTGTGCCCCTGGACCTTGGAAATCGTTCGTGCGACCAAAGACGAGGACCACCTCAGTGGCTTGGTCGCTGCGGCCATTGGTCCTGCCGACCGACTTGACGAGATGCTCAGCTCCATTCGCCCACGGAAGGCGATGCTAACCACCCGCTACCAGCTCCCGCTGCCGACGATACCGATGGACCAGCTCGCTCTTGCTCATGGAATCAAGGAGTTGGTTGTGTGTGGTGATTCTCGCATCGTCATTCAGCAGCTGCGAGGAGAAATTGAGTGTCGCACCGCTGGACTCCAAGTGCTGCTCGCTGAAGCCCTATCGCTGCTGCGGAAGTTCGACAAGGTGTTTCTCGTCCACGTCGCCCGTGCATACAATGCGAGTGCCGACCGGATCACCGGTAAAACGCTGCAGCAACGATCAAGTGGTGACGTACCAGTCGAGCAGTTGGAGGCCCTGGTATCACTTAACCGTCTGCCCGACGTCTTCGAGTCGACACAAGGCGTCACTATGGTCAGTGTCACCACCAGCTCAGCTGGCACGATCAATGCACCAACTCGACAACGACCAAGACGCCCCCCCCCCCCCCCCCCAACCTGTCTGGTAGGGCTCAGCACTCGAGCCATCTGCCTGGACCACGGTCGAGAAGCGAAGTACCCGAGGTCGACCCGTCCAGACTGCAGCTAGGCGGCGGGGAACGCGCGGGCGACCCCCACCGGCAGGGATGGAGGGGCGAGCGGCTCGAGGCCGACCTCGAAGTCTACCCACCTACGCGGTCAACAAGGCAATGCGAGCGTCAGATCGACCAACAGGGGATACATTCCTCAAATCGCTCTAGTTCAGCCGTGGAAGAAGAAGTAGGTGGCGAAAGGCCGAGTTTCACATCTCCTAATCCTCCCACTTTCGATGCAACGGTGATCCAGCAGCTCCGCGACAGTCGGCTCCGGATAGGTCAGGACGAGGAACAGTGGTGCCACAAAATGAAGCGTTTCCTTCGAGATGAAGTTCAAGGTTTAAGCGAAGACGTGTTGAAGGCATGCGCCGCTAAAGCCGACATGTTTGAAGTCGTTGACGTATTACTGTACTTCTTGGGGAACCAACGCCGACGCGATCGACTCGGTCAAGAGTCGAAGTTGCGGCCGACCAACATGGTCGCCGAGGTCCTGTACCACTACCACGCAGTCTGGCGGGGGGTCATCAAGGCGTGACACGCACCTACGACAGGACCCGTCCGGTATTCTTTTGGCGCGGTCAATACGAGAGCGTGCGTGACTATGTCGCAGCGTGCCCCGACTGCCAGAGCGGCAAGGGCATCCCCCGAGTCGACCCAGGAAGTCCGGGCAACCTCGTTGCACGACGACCATTTGACATCGTCGGGATGGATCATGTGCCGTCCCTGCCAAGATCACACCGCGGAAACTCCGAGTTGTTGATCTGGGTTGATCATTTCACTGGGTACGCGGTGGTCTCCGCCAACCCATGTCGCGAGGCAACCGAGGTCGCAGAAGCGTACGAAAGGAGCGTCTATAGACGGTGGGGAGCCAGTCGTATCATCAGACACGACCGCGAACCTGCGTTCATGTCTGAAGTTTTCCGAGCCTTTAATCGACTAATTGGGCAACGCAGCCGGGCGACTCGCCTATAGACCACATCTAACGGCATGACGGAACGTATGGGCCAGGCGGTCATGCGGGCCGTCCGTCTCTACGTTGCCGATCCAGAGCAGCGCGATTGTGATGATTATGCCGAGCGCCCGGTCTTCGCGCTAAACACGTCGTACGACTGGTCGCGGAGAGACACGCCGTTGTACCTACTCCATGGTTGTGATGCTCGCACGACGCTGGAAACGAATCTCCCCGCACCAAGTGAGGTTGAGAGTCTGCCGGTGCGTCAATGGCGATCGTCGATCCAGTCAGCATATCAACATGCGAGGGAGGACACGCTGCGCATGTTGCAAGAAGAGATGTCTTGTCGTCGAGACGAAGCGAAAGAATGGCAACCTGACATGGACGCCGAGTTCGTTCCCGGCGCTAAGGGTTGGCTCTTCATCAATCAAGTTCGTCCCGGTGTATCGAAGAAACTCGCACACCTTTGGCATCGTCCCTTTCGTGTGTGGGAACGGATCGATCGTCATCTCGTCAAGCTGGATGTCGATGGCTCGACGTATAGGTTCTTTTCGATGGTCCACACATCGCGAATAAAGTTATGGAGGGAGTTCGACGATCGACCGACCGAATAACTGGTCGACCCGCCTCGACTTTTATGAAGCCCTGCTACCCGAAGACTGAGGTGGAGAAAATCATTGACCATCGCGATCGACGCTCTACTCGCCAAGGCCGGCCGATTCGAGAATACCTTGTTCGCTGGGTTGGGTACGACGAACCCAGCTGGGTTTCGGTCAACGATCTGAATGCTGCCGGATTGCTAGATGATTACAAACAGGAGCTACGAGCCCGCGGTCGTTTTGCAATAATGGCGACAGACAGTCGATGACCAAGATGAATGCCATACGGAAGAAGGATGAGGAGAACTACACCATTGTCCGAGCGGTATTCAACATTTTATGTTCGTGAGTGATTACATCGAGATGGATGGCTAAACCAAGATCTCAACCTTCCCCATGGAACTGTAAGTCAGATGGGCAAGGGTGAATCTGCACCCGCGCCGGCAACTGTGATGAGGTGGCTGTACGCTTCGCCAGCTCAGGCGAGCTGGCAGATAGGCGTCTGGTGGCTGGCGGTAGCGAAGGGGTGGCGCTACGCCAGCTCAATCACTTTAGGAATTCAAAGTACGACGCGCGTAGAGCTGGTGTATTGGCTCAATACGCTGGTCGGTACCTCACGTTGTGTACCCTTTGACTCGGTCCTTTCAATGGGATCTCGGTAGGAGAGTTTCCTGGACCGCTCGTCGTTTCAGGCACTACACCGCTAGGGTATGACCGTACTACGAAGGCAAATATACAGGGGCTGCGACGGAGTTGGTCTCGATCGGCCAGCCAGATAGGGGTGCGAGCTTACTTCTCCTAGGTAGCTCGCGGGCTCAATATGAAATGCACCACTCGTATGTCTAGCACACCAGCTAGGATACGCAGTAGATGCAAAGAATACACTCACACGAAGTGCCTCAGACCCTTGACCTAGCCAGGGTCCTCGGCAGACGGCAAGAATGCCAGGAACTATGTCCTCACGCTCTCACACGCACACACACCAGCTGCCACACTAGCGAGCCAACACACACTGCTCTTCACACGCTAGCGCACACGCAAACTTACTCGTGGGGCGCGCGCCAATTCTGTTGGGCTGGCGGAGGCTGCGCTCTGGGGGAGACTTGTGGGGTACGAGGGAAAAACGAGAGTCTTTTGTGTCAGGTTGCCCGCGAGGGTTTTCCTGCTTAAACTAATACTGCGTGTCTACGTGGCGCTGGGTCGCCAGCTTTGGACCTCTGAAAACCGATATGGAACCGGTTTGCTAGCTACTTCAACTGCTGGGTGGTACCTGACTGGTACACCGCGGATCCTGGCAGTTGGCGAGCCAACGCCGGCTCGCCGACCCCACGAGGGCTGGGGGGCCAATTCCCCTTCGCCCATTCAGTAGTATTCAATCAAGCGTTCTAGCCTCTCGCGACTGGGTCGCCCATCAAGACGCCAGGCACATCACCACAACCGCCCCTCGACCACAGTCCTCTCACGTCAACGACCAGTGTGAGGATCTTGGTCGCCTCACTTCCGAACTTGCCCGTCGGCTTCGCATGGAGACCGACCCCAATCACGACGAGTTGCCGGCGGCAGCGTCGCCTGCTGCTGAGTTGGCACGGCTGCCCGCCATGTCGCCACCCGTTGTCGACGAGGAGGCCGAGTGCGAGCCCGCAGTCGTGCGCTCTGCATCTCAAGATCTCGGTACGCACTCGCTTGCGTGGGCGCCGCGTTGGCGATGGCTGATCTTCGTCGTTTGTCTCGCAGCTGAGGACGTGGCGCTCGTTCCGTCCGTGCCAGTGCCTCGGTCTGCACCCTGCCGCTCGTTCGTTGCCTCCGGCGATCGCGACGGTGACGCCGTAGCTCGCTTGCTAGCCGACACCCCGGCCGACGAGGACGCTGCGCGCACCCGACTTGAGGAGATGCGCCAGCTTGCCGATCAGCGTCTGTCGGAGCTGCTCGCAGTACAGCTTGCGTCACCGACGGTGCCTGATCGCATTGCTGAGTGGGAGACGTTGATGTCTGGTGCCGTTGCGCCGCTCGTGAACGAGCCCACTGACATCTTGCAAGTCGGCGTGCCTCTCGCACTCGAGGAAACCTCGTCGGAGACCCGCGAGCCGCTCGCCGAAGTCGCTGATGCACTCGCTCTCATCGCGTCTCTGCAGAAGGCCTTCGGCTTCTCACGCCTGCGCGAACGCATCGTGAACACGGCGCGTGCTTGCAGTTGGCTCAGCAACGTCGTCGACAGCTTGCTAGCCGTCGTCCGTGTACAGGATGCGTTGCTGGCACTCCCACGTGCCGAGTCGCCGTCGCCTGAACTCGCTCTTGTCTCTGGTTGGGAGTCAGCGCAGGTACGCCACCTAGCGCGTCGCCTCGAGAAACGGGAGGCTGCTCTTCGCGCGGCAGTTTAGCGCCGTCGTGACGCCGAGACGGCAGAGCGAAAGGCCGTGGCGGGCGAGGTCGAGGCTGTCCGGCAGCATGAGATCCTGCTCGGTCTTTACGACGATCGTCAGGCTCAGCTTCAGCGCGCGCAGCTTGATCTTGGTGAGAGCGAGGCTCGTCGTGTTCGACTCGAGACGCGTGTGCGAGAGCTCGGAGAGGAGTTGGACGCTGCGCTGCGTCAGGCGCTTCCGACGCTCGGCGTTGACCAAGCCCGTCACGTGTACGAGTTCGTGTGGCGTCATGGATGCGGCCAAGGTGACGAGCGCGCGTGGGCTGAGCTCGTCGGGGCGTGCGCACAGAACGATCCGTCAACTGTCCCGATGGACATCTCCCTTTTGGTGATGCGGGCGGGCCGTTCTGCTCGCGTGGTTCATGCCGCTCCCGACCGCAAGCATCTCGACGTGTCACGCTTCCCGCCCGCGCTGTCTCCTGCTGCAGAGTCACCAGGATCGTCGGCACGCGCACTGGCTGTCGGCTCTGCGTCTTCTGGTCTCGCTTGTGGTGCTTCTCTCGTGCCATCGACGTCCGTGAGCCACTTCTCTGCCGCTTCTGCCCGTCGTTCGATTCAGTTCCAACGCGACGGCGCTGACGCCGACAGTGCCGATTACGGTGGCCAAGTCGACACGAGTGCATGGGGTTGCGACGACGACGTCGCTCATCACGACGAACGGCAGAGCGCTGATGGTGATCAGCGCAGCAGTGTCCGCACCGCTCCGGCGGCGGCGGCGGCTGCGACAACCAAGTCTCTGCGCGGCGTTGACGCGCGTCATCCGCCAGTCATCGGCCTTGAAGATTCAGCCAGCGACGCCTCGTCGGACGGACCGCGCACACCACGTGGCGTGAAACCTCAGCCCCCAAGACTCCACGTCGCCGGCGTCCGGCATGCCATTCCCGCTGGCAGGGCCTACTCAACTTGTGCGCTACCTTGGCTGCTCCATCTCGACTGTCGCGCAACCCGATGCCGTCTGGAGCACGTGTATCCAGCAGATCCGCTCTCGACTCCATCTCGCATCGCTCAAAACGACTGACGTCCTCCAACGCGTTCAAGTTGCCCGAGCTGTCATTCTCCCCAAGCTGCTGTACGTCGCCCGTCATGCCTGGCCAAGCGCCGCTCAGCTCGACCGGCTCCAGCGCATGCTACACGAGTACGTCTGGTTCGGTTCGCTACTCCAACAAGGCCCCCCTCGTCGCGCGTGGCTCTCCTCGGACGTTGCCGCACTCCCGTCGCACCTCGGAGGCATACAGCTCCCGCAGCTCAGAGATGAGCTGCTGCTGCTGAGCGCCACCACCGTCTCGCGATGGTATTCTGCGGCGGATCGCGTGCGGGCAGAAGTCGGCGCGCTCCTGAGCCGTACGACGCGCACCGATCGCCCCCTGGTGGCTCCCCCAGACAGAACCAATCCGCGCCGCCTACTCTTCCGCCCTAGTCTGGCGCAGGCAGGTCAAGCCGTCCTCCAGCAAGCGATTTCCACCCCCCGCTCCAAGGACGAACACACAGTGCTTCTCGCGCTTCTCCCGTCCGCCGGCAAGGCCCCGCTGAGCCAAGGCAGGTGGACGGACGGCTGGTACGTGCGTGACTACGCGCAGCACCGCACACGCCTGGACGCTGTCAAGCGGGCGCAGGGGGCCCACGGTGGCCGCGTGAACGTCCCCGCGCTCCTTGCAACGTCGCCGCTCGCGCCAGGCCTCCTGCTGCACCCTTCTGGTCGACCGCTACAACGATCCGACCTCGGTGCTCTCGCACTTGATGGCGCCTCCATCAGCGACATCATCGAGCTCGAACGCGCCGGCCCGTCGGTCATCCGGTTCCGCCTCCGCGGCACACCGTACCCGTATGAAGACGTTACCTCGTTCCGCCTCCTGTGTGATGTGCTTGTCATGTGCTACCCGGATCTTCTGGGCAGCGACCTCGACAGGCGTCGCGTAGCTGCCCACGGCGACCGTGCCAACAAGTGGTTTGCGCTGGCCACCGCCACTGGCCCACACCTTGTGCGAGTCGATCCACAAGGCACCCAGCACGATCTCGGAGCTGTGCTTTCCCATCGGCACGCAGAGCGGCTAGCGCGTCTCGCAAGCGGCATACCTCGCCTACAGCTCTCCCCACATCCGTTGTTTACGTCGGTAATACCGCTCTGGGGCAACTTTTCCTGCCTCTCTCGCAAACGCCTCCGAGCGTTGATCGCCGTTGCGCGAACAGCAAGGGCACAGGCGGCGGTCGCCTCTCGAGCAGAAGCGCTCCACTCGCCTCTTGATCGCACCACACCAGCCATTGATCCTGCCATCACCGACGTCTCGTGGTCAGCCATACACTCGCTCCAGCACAGTTCCAGTCGTCAGCGCTTGGCCTTTTACAGGATCAAACTGGGCGCGTTAACTGGCTGGTCGCGCGCACTCGAGCGCCGCGGATGTCCCAGCTGCCCCCACAGCGGTTCTATTGAAGGCCACACGTCACACGTCGTGTGGGACTGCTCCAACGCCCAACTTCTCTGGTCCCAGCTTCGCTCCTGGTGGCGACGACTAGGCATTTGGGCCCCAGCGACCGAGGACTCCATCGCCTCTTTCCGGGCAGCCGTCTTCGGCCTCCGACTCCCGCGCACACCACCTCGAGTCTGGTTCATGTCTCCTCTCTCCCAGCGGCCAAGAGGCACGGCCACTCTGGAGGACCCCTACCAGACTATGCAGGCGGTGTGGGAGCAACTCGTTTTGGAAACGTTTGTCGTCATCCTCGCCTGGCGACGAGCGACGGACGACCCCGATCACCAGTGGAGCGCTCGGCAGGCGCTCGCCTTCCACGCTGCCAGCTGCCAGCAAGTCATGCTAACGCTCTCCCATCGGCTCTCGGCTCACCTCCCAAGCCCCTCGCCAGCTTCAGCGCTCGTCACCGACGTGCGCACCATCTTCCAGACGGACGCCCCGCCTTCCGTTCCATCGTCCACCTCAGCCGGCCGACGCCAGCACCACGTCCTCTTCTTCGACGGCGGCTCCCGCGGCAACCCAGGCCCTGGAGGCTCTGGGGCCTGCCTCGTCCGCTACGACATAGCCTCAGCCGAGGCTACAGTCGTCTGGAGTGCGGCTATGAGTCTCTCGAACACATCCACAACCAACAACCTCGCGGAGTACTTCGGCCTGGTCACTGGTCTGAAAGAAGCGCTGTCGCGAAACCTCCGTGCCCTTCACGTGGTTGGAGACAGCGCACTCATTATCAACCAGCTCCGTCGCAATCGCCCACCCCGGAACAGACGGCTGCTAGCCCTCTATCGTCTCGCCCGCCAAGCGGCTGACCAACTCAACGTCGCTCGTTGGTTTCATCACCCACGCGCGCAGAACAAGATGGCTGACACCTTAGCCAATCTTGCGATGGACACTGCGGCCAGCTCCCAAGTCCCCCACCCGACCACACGCGCTGGTCACGTCGTCATCGGCTCCTACCTCCGCAACGACCTAGATCCCTGGCTCGTCGCTACCGCGGCCGGCCAGGTTGAGACATAAGCAGAGTAGCCTACTCTCCATCAGCTATAAGGCACGCCCGTCGAGCCTAATAGACTTCAACTTCATGCATGCGTACCACGTGGCGTGAAGCGCCGCGTCGCGTCAACTGTCGCAGCGAACGCGATGACTGCTCAGCGTCTCGCGCGCACGTACGGGACCGAAGGCATCGATGCCTTCAGCCCTCCAACCAAGCGGCGACCATCTCCGTCAAGTCTCTCCACTCCATCGTCTGCAACACCATCGGACCGCTCTATGCGCACAGCGGCAGCGCCTGCTCAAGGCCGCGGCGACGTGTCGACGCGTGGCGAAGTTGAGATAGCCGTGCAGGATCGACATGATGCAGCGTCACGCATTCCCGCTGCGATGACGCCGTCCGGCGTGGCTGCTCTCCGGCGCGCAACGCCGATGATCATCGTGACTAGCGAGCCGGGGGCGTCGCCACAAGATGCGGCGGCTGCACTCCCTCCGCTGACATTCGTGGGACCGGAGTCGGCGGCGCGCATCGCGGACTACACGGCCGTCCCGCACGCAGTCGGGGGCGATGCGCCGTCAGGTGTCGCGTTTGCGCGCGTGGACATTCCGTTTGCGCCGAGTCCGACGCGTGGTCGAAGCAGCACCGTGGCGTACAGCTCGCTGACGGACCTTCACTTTCGCGAGCTTCTTGGAATCTCAATGCAGCGTTCGGCACATGGACAGTCACCGTACTTTCCCAATTACGAGCCCGTCCGCAATCAAACGGAGCTTCAGCTGGCGCGCCTCGGCGCGCGCGGGGTCGGCGCAATGGATGACGTGCTGAGCCAGCGCCCGTGGGACCGCATGTGGACCGAGCGGGTGACGCATGTCTTCCTGTTTGACCCCAACACGCTGAGTCGCGTGCAGGTCGACTGGTTGTTTCGGGTGCTCGAGTTCATGTACCGCTACCGTCGCCAATATTGGCAACGCCAACATTGGTACGCTCTGTCTCGTCAGCAGTCGGCGGGCCAAGACGTGATCGACGCATACACCGCGCGCGAAGCTTCCAACCGCGTTCAACGCGTTGATTCGAGCTGCGCCGCCAGGTATCAGCACTTCTCTCTTCTGGTCTGAGCCAGCGTTCTGGTGGGTTGCTGCGAAGCCATGCGCATGGCCCTTGGCGGACGTCTCGACTGTCCCACTGCCACGCCAGCTCGACGATATCGACTTGCTTGAACCCGTTCGGTGCTGCTGGAGCAAGGCGCCTGGTCGCTTTGTGGAAGCACTGATTGCCGAGCAGCTGGGCATCCTCGACTCGCACGGCTGCAAGTGCTGGCGGCTTCCGCCCCCGTGGTGTGATCCCGACTTCCGTCCGGATGTCTAGCCGCTGCAAATCGTCTAAGACGCCTGTCTGCTTCCGCTCGCCAGTTCCATCTTTGATGTCGTCGTAACTCAAGGTCGCTGACTTGTTCAGACTGCGTATTAATCGCGAGCGAGTAATACATGTCTTTTTCTTGACCGTTCGTTCCACTCACTTTTTTTTTTTTCGGACTCTGCACGCCATGGCGACTTCGCGCGCTAGTCCTTCTTGTTGTTCCCCTTTCGTAGAGTCGCTTCTACGACAATTAAGGGTGACGCCAGCGGGATGACTGACGCCCCTTGCCCGCACTTGCTCTCGGGACTTAGTCTGCTGGATCACCAGCGTCGTCGCCAGCTTGCATTGCCGCAAACCGACTACGTGCTTTCGCCGACTTGTCGAACTCGTGCAGCATCCTGCCGCAGTTCAGTTGGGTGATCGGCACCCATGATGGCTCTGCGTAGCCAGTCCACTGGATCAGATACTCCTTGCGCCTGGCCTGCGAGCGCGTGCGGTTGGCGGACCAGCGCACGTCGAGGATTCGCTCGACTTCGTACTCGTTCGCCGACTCGTCCGTTGCCAGCTATCCTCGAGAAGGAGGCTGGTGTCCCAATCGTCCTCCTCTGGTAGGTCAGCTACTGCTGTCGACGCCGGGCGCTCGTTTTCGATGACTCTTGGCTTGAGGCGACTGACGTGAACCCACGGCGAGATTCGATACGGCGTGCCGTCGACCGCCAGCTTGACGCGATAGTCGTCCGACTTCTGAGCTATGCGGAATGACCCATGCCACGCGTGGGCCAGCTTGCGAGCTAGTCCCGGCTTCACGCGAGGGTAGTAGAGCCAAACGGCGTTCCCAACCTCGAAGCCCGTCTTGAACTTCGCTGGTAAGCGCTCCCACGACTCATTCCGTTCGCGAGCTCGTTTCTCCTTTGCTTCTCGCTGGAGTTGTTTCGCCAACTCGACAGCGATTTCATGCTCGCGCTGCACTCGCAATCGCCACACGTAGGCGTCGAGCTGATTGCGACCCTGGGGCTGAGGAGCTAGCATGGCGGATACCGTCGACCTGGCATCCCAGCCATGGAGCAAGAAGAACGGCGTCTCCCTGCGTACTGCGTCAACCGACGTGTTGATTGCGAACATCAGTCGATACACGGCGTCTTCCCAGTCGTCTTGATCTGGCGATTCGATGTACGCACGTGCGCAGCGGAGGACCGTTTGGACGGACCGCTCTTGCTGGCCATTTGCCTGTGGCCGA
>JAKVDI010000186.1:0-34560 GCA_022836835.1 Pythium insidiosum
TTGTGTGTTGTGTGTTTGTGGTCGTTTGTGTTTTTGGTGATTTGTGTGGTAGTATGTGGTTGGTAGGTGTTGCCAAGCGCCGTTGGTTTAGTGGTAAAATATCTCGTTGCCATCGAGATGCCCCGGGTTCGATTCCCGGACGGCGCATCTCTTATGCTCCGCCTCCTCCCGGATGACCGGCGGGGTGCTAGCAACAACTTCTTTCCCACACACTACTCGACAAAACACTTATTACTTACCACACCCATCGACGACACCATCGCAACACACGACTCACCAAAGGTCCTTCTCACAAACACCGTCTCGCATACCCTGCAAACCCACACCGTCCGACTGCTCGCCGCCCACCACCATCACACACTCCTACATATGTATGTATGCATGCTATATGATGTTGTGTACGGATCTACGACCGTACGTCCGCCAAGACCGCGCTTTGTTGTACATCACTGCTATACAAGCACAGCCGTGCGGCCGTCCCACCTCGCCTCGCCAACTCACCGCCAGTGCAGTGCTGTGGCCCATTTCATCTTGTTTTCTGTTTGACACCAGTTTGTGAGTCGGCTGGTTGGTTTCTTTGTGTTTTGTGTGTTTTGTGTTTTGTGTTTTGTGTTTTGTGTTGTGTGTGTGTGTGTGTGTTGTGTGTGTTTTGGCCGTGGTTCAATACTCGACATACTAGTATGCACCGACGACAACATCTACTCCTTGACGCTGTTGACGCTGTTGACGCTGTTGACGCTGTGGCTGGTGTGGCTGGTGTGGGTGTGAATGCTGTGGATGCTGTGGATGCTAGCCGAGGCCCAGGCCCCTCTGGCTTGACCGCGCAAGTGGAGTGGATTGTATACAGACAAAGTACCTGTCAGTCTCGGCCGTTGTCCCTTTGTTCATGGACATGGAACGATCTCCGCTCCGACTATTGGCGCACTACGACAGTGTACCTACTGGCACGTTCAGGCTCGGCTCGCTCGGCTTGAGACATATAGGGAAGGAAGGCTGCATGTGATCGTGTGCAGCCGATGACATATCAGCGTTGTGTGGTGGCGGCGAGTGTGTGTAAGGAGTGAGTGATGTGGACAGGTGCTTGGAGGGTTGTGCGCGGATGGTAGCGTGTCGTATGTGAGTTGGGTAGTGTGATGTGGTGGGTAAGTGCGTGTTTGTTGGTGTGTGCGTGTGCTCCAGACGAGTGGAAGTGTGGTTGGTTGTTGAGTGTGCGTTGATGTGGGTATGGTGTTGTGTTGTGGTTTTGGTGTTGTGTTGTGTTGATCTAGTTGTTGTTTGTTGTAGGGTGTGGTGTTGTGTGTTGTGTGTGTTGTTTGTGGTCGTTTGTGTTTTTGGGTGATTTGTGTGGTAGTATGTGGTTGGTAGGTGTTGCCAAGCGCCGTTGGTTTAGTGGTAAAATATCTCGTTGCCATCGAGATGCCCCGGGTTCGATTCCCGGACGGCGCATCTCTTATGCTCCGCCTCCTCCCGGATGACCGGCGGGGTGCTAGCAACAACTTCTTTCCCACACACTACTCGACAAAACACTTATTACTTACCACACCCATCGACGACACCATCGCAACACACGACTCACCAAAGGTCCTTCTCACAAACACCGTCTCGCATACCCTGCAAACCCACACCGTCCGACTGCTCGCCGCCCACCACCATCACACACTCCTACATATGTATGTATGCATGCTATATGATGTTGTGTACGGATCTACGACCGTACGTCCGCCAAGACCGCGCTTTGTTGTACATCACTGCTATACAAGCACAGCCGTGCGGCCGTCCCACCTCGCCTCGCCAACTCACCGCCAGTGCAGTGCTGTGGCCCATTTCATCTTGTTTTCTGTTTGACACCAGTTTGTGAGTCGGCTGGTTGGTTTCTTTGTGTTTTGTGTTTTGTGTTTTGTGTTTTGTGTTGTGTGTTGTGTGTTTGTGTGTTGTGTTTTGGCCGTGGTTCAATACTCGACATACTAGTATGCACCGACGACAACATCTACTCCTTGACGCTGTTGACGCTGTTGACGCTGTTGACGCTGTGGCTGGTGTGGCTGGTGTGGCTGTGTGGCTGGTGTGAATGCTGTGGATGCTGTGGATGCTAGCCGAGGCCCAGGCCCCTCTGGCTTGACCGCGCAAGTGGAGTGGATTGTATACAGACAAAGTACCTGTCAGTCTCGGCCGTTGTCCCTTTGTTCATGGACATGGAACGATCTCCGCTCCGACTATTGGCGCACTACGACAGTGTACCTACTGGCACGTTCAGGCTCGGCTCGCTCGGCTTGAGACATATAGGGAAGGAAGGCTGCATGTGATCGTGTGCAGCCGATGACATATCAGCGTTGTGTGGTGGCGGCGAGTGTGTGTAAGGAGTGAGTGATGTGGACAGGTGCTTGGAGGGTTGTGCGCGGATGGTAGCGTGTCGTATGTGAGTTGGGTAGTGTGATGTGGTGGGTAAGTGCGTGTTTGTTGGTGTGTGCGTGTGCTCCAGACGAGTGGAAGTGTGGTTGGTTGTTGAGTGTGCGTTGATGTGGGTATGGTGTTGTGTTGTGGTTTTGGTGTTGTGTTGTGTTGATCTAGTTGTTGTTTGTTGTAGGGTGTGGTGTTGTGTGTTGTGTGTGTTGTTTGTGGTCGTTTGTGTTTTTGGGTGATTTGTGTGGTAGTATGTGGTTGGTAGGTGTTGCCAAGCGCCGTTGGTTTAGTGGTAAAATATCTCGTTGCCATCGAGATGCCCCGGGTTCGATTCCCGGACGGCGCATCTCTTATGCTCCGCCTCCTCCCGGATGACCGGCGGGGTGCTAGCAACAACTTCTTTCCCACACACTACTCGACAAAACACTTATTACTTACCACACCCATCGACGACACCATCGCAACACACGACTCACCAAAGGTCCTTCTCACAAACACCGTCTCGCATACCCTGCAAACCCACACCGTCCGACTGCTCGCCGCCCACCACCATCACACACTCCTACATATGTATGTATGCATGCTATATGATGTTGTGTACGGATCTACGACCGTACGTCCGCCAAGACCGCGCTTTGTTGTACATCACTGCTATACAAGCACAGCCGTGCGGCCGTCCCACCTCGCCTCGCCAACTCACCGCCAGTGCAGTGCTGTGGCCCATTTCATCTTGTTTTCTGTTTGACACCAGTTTGTGAGTCGGCTGGTTGGTTTCTTTGTGTTTTGTGTTTTGTGTTTTGTGTTTTGTGTTTTGTGTGTGTGTTGTGTGTGTGTGTTTTGGCCGTGGTTCAATACTCGACATACTAGTATGCACCGACGACAACATCTACTCCTTGACGCTGTTGACGCTGTTGACGCTGTTGACGCTGTGGCTGGTGTGGCTGGTGTGGCTGTGTGGCTGGTGTGAATGCTGTGGATGCTGTGGATGCTAGCCGAGGCCCAGGCCCCTCTGGCTTGACCGCGCAAGTGGAGTGGATTGTATACAGACAAAGTACCTGTCAGTCTCGGCCGTTGTCCCTTTGTTCATGGACATGGAACGATCTCCGCTCCGACTATTGGCGCACTACGACAGTGTACCTACTGGCACGTTCAGGCTCGGCTCGCTCGGCTTGAGACATATAGGGAAGGAAGGCTGCATGTGATCGTGTGCAGCCGATGACATATCAGCGTTGTGTGGTGGCGGCGAGTGTGTGTAAGGAGTGAGTGATGTGGACAGGTGCTTGGAGGGTTGTGCGCGGATGGTAGCGTGTCGTATGTGAGTTGGGTAGTGTGATGTGGTGGGTAAGTGCGTGTTTGTTGGTGTGTGCGTGTGCTCCAGACGAGTGGAAGTGTGGTTGGTTGTTGAGTGTGCGTTGATGTGGGTATGGTGTTGTGTTGTGGTTTTGGTGTTGTGTTGTGTTGATCTAGTTGTTGTTTGTTGTAGGGTGTGGTGTTGTGTGTTGTGTGTGTTGTTTGTGGTCGTTTGTGTTTTTGGGTGATTTGTGTGGTAGTATGTGGTTGGTAGGTGTTGCCAAGCGCCGTTGGTTTAGTGGTAAAATATCTCGTTGCCATCGAGATGCCCCGGGTTCGATTCCCGGACGGCGCATCTCTTATGCTCCGCCTCCTCCCGGATGACCGGCGGGGTGCTAGCAACAACTTCTTTCCCACACACTACTCGACAAAACACTTATTACTTACCACACCCATCGACGACACCATCGCAACACACGACTCACCAAAGGTCCTTCTCACAAACACCGTCTCGCATACCCTGCAAACCCACACCGTCCGACTGCTCGCCGCCCACCACCATCACACACTCCTACATATGTATGTATGCATGCTATATGATGTTGTGTACGGATCTACGACCGTACGTCCGCCAAGACCGCGCTTTGTTGTACATCACTGCTATACAAGCACAGCCGTGCGGCCGTCCCACCTCGCCTCGCCAACTCACCGCCAGTGCAGTGCTGTGGCCCATTTCATCTTGTTTTCTGTTTGACACCAGTTTGTGAGTCGGCTGGTTGGTTTCTTTGTGTTTTGTGTGTGTTTTGTGTTTTGTGTTGTGTGTTGTGTGTGTTGTGTGTGTTTTGGCCGTGGTTCAATACTCGACATACTAGTATGCACCGACGACAACATCTACTCCTTGACGCTGTTGACGCTGTTGACGCTGTTGACGCTGTGGCTGGTGTGGCTGGTGTGGCTGGTGTGGCTGTGTGATGCTGTGGATGCTAGCCGAGGCCCAGGCCCCTCTGGCTTGACCGCGCAAGTGGAGTGGATTGTATACAGACAAAGTACCTGTCAGTCTCGGCCGTTGTCCCTTTGTTCATGGACATGGAACGATCTCCGCTCCGACTATTGGCGCACTACGACAGTGTACCTACTGGCACGTTCAGGCTCGGCTCGCTCGGCTTGAGACATATAGGGAAGGAAGGCTGCATGTGATCGTGTGCAGCCGATGACATATCAGCGTTGTGTGGTGGCGGCGAGTGTGTGTAAGGAGTGAGTGATGTGGACAGGTGCTTGGAGGGTTGTGCGCGGATGGTAGCGTGTCGTATGTGAGTTGGGTAGTGTGATGTGGTGGGTAAGTGCGTGTTTGTTGGTGTGTGCGTGTGCTCCAGACGAGTGGAAGTGTGGTTGGTTGTTGAGTGTGCGTTGATGTGGGTATGGTGTTGTGTTGTGGTTTTGGTGTTGTGTTGTGTTGATCTAGTTGTTGTTTGTTGTAGGGTGTGGTGTTGTGTGTTGTGTGTGTTGTTTGTGGTCGTTTGTGTTTTTGGGTGATTTGTGTGGTAGTATGTGGTTGGTAGGTGTTGCCAAGCGCCGTTGGTTTAGTGGTAAAATATCTCGTTGCCATCGAGATGCCCCGGGTTCGATTCCCGGACGGCGCATCTCTTATGCTCCGCCTCCTCCCGGATGACCGGCGGGGTGCTAGCAACAACTTCTTTCCCACACACTACTCGACAAAACACTTATTACTTACCACACCCATCGACGACACCATCGCAACACACGACTCACCAAAGGTCCTTCTCACAAACACCGTCTCGCATACCCTGCAAACCCACACCGTCCGACTGCTCGCCGCCCACCACCATCACACACTCCTACATATGTATGTATGCATGCTATATGATGTTGTGTACGGATCTACGACCGTACGTCCGCCAAGACCGCGCTTTGTTGTACATCACTGCTATACAAGCACAGCCGTGCGGCCGTCCCACCTCGCCTCGCCAACTCACCGCCAGTGCAGTGCTGTGGCCCATTTCATCTTGTTTTCTGTTTGACACCAGTTTGTGAGTCGGCTGGTTGGTTTCTTTGTGTTTTGTGTTTTGTGTTTTGTGTTTTGTGTTGTGTGTTGTGTGTGTTGTGTGTGTTTTGGCCGTGGTTCAATACTCGACATACTAGTATGCACCGACGACAACATCTACTCCTTGACGCTGTTGACGCTGTTGACGCTGTTGACGCTGTGGCTGGTGTGGCTGGTGTGGCTGGTGTGGCTGGTGTGAATGCTGTGGATGCTGTGGATGCTAGCCGAGGCCCAGGCCCCTCTGGCTTGACCGCGCAAGTGGAGTGGATTGTATACAGACAAAGTACCTGTCAGTCTCGGCCGTTGTCCCTTTGTTCATGGACATGGAACGATCTCCGCTCCGACTATTGGCGCACTACGACAGTGTACCTACTGGCACGTTCAGGCTCGGCTCGCTCGGCTTGAGACATATAGGGAAGGAAGGCTGCATGTGATCGTGTGCAGCCGATGACATATCAGCGTTGTGTGGTGGCGGCGAGTGTGTGTAAGGAGTGAGTGATGTGGACAGGTGCTTGGAGGGTTGTGCGCGGATGGTAGCGTGTCGTATGTGAGTTGGGTAGTGTGATGTGGTGGGTAAGTGCGTGTTTGTTGGTGTGTGCGTGTGCTCCAGACGAGTGGAAGTGTGGTTGGTTGTTGAGTGTGCGTTGATGTGGGTATGGTGTTGTGTTGTGGTTTTGGTGTTGTGTTGTGTTGATCTAGTTGTTGTTTGTTGTAGGGTGTGGTGTTGTGTGTTGTGTGTGTTGTTTGTGGTCGTTTGTGTTTTTGGGTGATTTGTGTGGTAGTATGTGGTTGGTAGGTGTTGCCAAGCGCCGTTGGTTTAGTGGTAAAATATCTCGTTGCCATCGAGATGCCCCGGGTTCGATTCCCGGACGGCGCATCTCTTATGCTCCGCCTCCTCCCGGATGACCGGCGGGGTGCTAGCAACAACTTCTTTCCCACACACTACTCGACAAAACACTTATTACTTACCACACCCATCGACGACACCATCGCAACACACGACTCACCAAAGGTCCTTCTCACAAACACCGTCTCGCATACCCTGCAAACCCACACCGTCCGACTGCTCGCCGCCCACCACCATCACACACTCCTACATATGTATGTATGCATGCTATATGATGTTGTGTACGGATCTACGACCGTACGTCCGCCAAGACCGCGCTTTGTTGTACATCACTGCTATACAAGCACAGCCGTGCGGCCGTCCCACCTCGCCTCGCCAACTCACCGCCAGTGCAGTGCTGTGGCCCATTTCATCTTGTTTTCTGTTTGACACCAGTTTGTGAGTCGGCTGGTTGGTTTCTTTGTGTTTTGTGTTTTGTGTTTTGTGTTTTGTGTTGTGTGTTGTTGTGTTGTGTGTGTTTTGGCCGTGGTTCAATACTCGACATACTAGTATGCACCGACGACAACATCTACTCCTTGACGCTGTTGACGCTGTTGACGCTGTGGCTGGTGTGGCTGGTGTGGCTGGTGTGAATGCTGTGGATGCTGTGGATGCTAGCCGAGGCCCAGGCCCCTCTGGCTTGACCGCGCAAGTGGAGTGGATTGTATACAGACAAAGTACCTGTCAGTCTCGGCCGTTGTCCCTTTGTTCATGGACATGGAACGATCTCCGCTCCGACTATTGGCGCACTACGACAGTGTACCTACTGGCACGTTCAGGCTCGGCTCGCTCGGCTTGAGACATATAGGGAAGGAAGGCTGCATGTGATCGTGTGCAGCCGATGACATATCAGCGTTGTGTGGTGGCGGCGAGTGTGTGTAAGGAGTGAGTGATGTGGACAGGTGCTTGGAGGGTTGTGCGCGGATGGTAGCGTGTCGTATGTGAGTTGGGTAGTGTGATGTGGTGGGTAAGTGCGTGTTTGTTGGTGTGTGCGTGTGCTCCAGACGAGTGGAAGTGTGGTTGGTTGTTGAGTGTGCGTTGATGTGGGTATGGTGTTGTGTTGTGGTTTTGGTGTTGTGTTGTGTTGATCTAGTTGTTGTTTGTTGTAGGGTGTGGTGTTGTGTGTTGTGTGTGTTGTTTGTGGTCGTTTGTGTTTTTGGGTGATTTGTGTGGTAGTATGTGGTTGGTAGGTGTTGCCAAGCGCCGTTGGTTTAGTGGTAAAATATCTCGTTGCCATCGAGATGCCCCGGGTTCGATTCCCGGACGGCGCATCTCTTATGCTCCGCCTCCTCCCGGATGACCGGCGGGGTGCTAGCAACAACTTCTTTCCCACACACTACTCGACAAAACACTTATTACTTACCACACCCATCGACGACACCATCGCAACACACGACTCACCAAAGGTCCTTCTCACAAACACCGTCTCGCATACCCTGCAAACCCACACCGTCCGACTGCTCGCCGCCCACCACCATCACACACTCCTACATATGTATGTATGCATGCTATATGATGTTGTGTACGGATCTACGACCGTACGTCCGCCAAGACCGCGCTTTGTTGTACATCACTGCTATACAAGCACAGCCGTGCGGCCGTCCCACCTCGCCTCGCCAACTCACCGCCAGTGCAGTGCTGTGGCCCATTTCATCTTGTTTTCTGTTTGACACCAGTTTGTGAGTCGGCTGGTTGGTTTCTTTGTGTTTTGTGTTTTGTGTTTTTGTGTTGTGTGTTGTGTGTGTTGTGTGTGTTTTGGCCGTGGTTCAATACTCGACATACTAGTATGCACCGACGACAACATCTACTCCTTGACGCTGTTGACGTGTTGACGCTGTTGACGCTGTGGCTGGCTGGTGTGGCTGGTGTGGCTGGTGTGGCTGGTGTGAATGCTGTGGATGCTGTGGATGCTAGCCGAGGCCCAGGCCCCTCTGGCTTGACCGCGCAAGTGGAGTGGATTGTATACAGACAAAGTACCTGTCAGTCTCGGCCGTTGTCCCTTTGTTCATGGACATGGAACGATCTCCGCTCCGACTATTGGCGCACTACGACAGTGTACCTACTGGCACGTTCAGGCTCGGCTCGCTCGGCTTGAGACATATAGGGAAGGAAGGCTGCATGTGATCGTGTGCAGCCGATGACATATCAGCGTTGTGTGGTGGCGGCGAGTGTGTGTAAGGAGTGAGTGATGTGGACAGGTGCTTGGAGGGTTGTGCGCGGATGGTAGCGTGTCGTATGTGAGTTGGGTAGTGTGATGTGGTGGGTAAGTGCGTGTTTGTTGGTGTGTGCGTGTGCTCCAGACGAGTGGAAGTGTGGTTGGTTGTTGAGTGTGCGTTGATGTGGGTATGGTGTTGTGTTGTGGTTTTGGTGTTGTGTTGTGTTGATCTAGTTGTTGTTTGTTGTAGGGTGTGGTGTTGTGTGTTGTGTGTGTTGTTTGTGGTCGTTTGTGTTTTTGGGTGATTTGTGTGGTAGTATGTGGTTGGTAGGTGTTGCCAAGCGCCGTTGGTTTAGTGGTAAAATATCTCGTTGCCATCGAGATGCCCCGGGTTCGATTCCCGGACGGCGCATCTCTTATGCTCCGCCTCCTCCCGGATGACCGGCGGGGTGCTAGCAACAACTTCTTTCCCACACACTACTCGACAAAACACTTATTACTTACCACACCCATCGACGACACCATCGCAACACACGACTCACCAAAGGTCCTTCTCACAAACACCGTCTCGCATACCCTGCAAACCCACACCGTCCGACTGCTCGCCGCCCACCACCATCACACACTCCTACATATGTATGTATGCATGCTATATGATGTTGTGTACGGATCTACGACCGTACGTCCGCCAAGACCGCGCTTTGTTGTACATCACTGCTATACAAGCACAGCCGTGCGGCCGTCCCACCTCGCCTCGCCAACTCACCGCCAGTGCAGTGCTGTGGCCCATTTCATCTTGTTTTCTGTTTGACACCAGTTTGTGAGTCGGCTGGTTGGTTTCTTTGTGTTTTGTGTTTTGTGTTTTGTGTTGTGTGTTGTGTGTGTTGTGTGTGTTTTGGCCGTGGTTCAATACTCGACATACTAGTATGCACCGACGACAACATCTACTCCTTGACGCTGTTGACGCTGTTGACGCTGACGCTGTGGCTGGTGTGGCTGGTGTGGCTGGTGTGGCTGGTGTGAATGCTGTGGATGCTGTGGATGCTAGCCGAGGCCCAGGCCCCTCTGGCTTGACCGCGCAAGTGGAGTGGATTGTATACAGACAAAGTACCTGTCAGTCTCGGCCGTTGTCCCTTTGTTCATGGACATGGAACGATCTCCGCTCCGACTATTGGCGCACTACGACAGTGTACCTACTGGCACGTTCAGGCTCGGCTCGCTCGGCTTGAGACATATAGGGAAGGAAGGCTGCATGTGATCGTGTGCAGCCGATGACATATCAGCGTTGTGTGGTGGCGGCGAGTGTGTGTAAGGAGTGAGTGATGTGGACAGGTGCTTGGAGGGTTGTGCGCGGATGGTAGCGTGTCGTATGTGAGTTGGGTAGTGTGATGTGGTGGGTAAGTGCGTGTTTGTTGGTGTGTGCGTGTGCTCCAGACGAGTGGAAGTGTGGTTGGTTGTTGAGTGTGCGTTGATGTGGGTATGGTGTTGTGTTGTGGTTTTGGTGTTGTGTTGTGTTGATCTAGTTGTTGTTTGTTGTAGGGTGTGGTGTTGTGTGTTGTGTGTGTTGTTTGTGGTCGTTTGTGTTTTTGGGTGATTTGTGTGGTAGTATGTGGTTGGTAGGTGTTGCCAAGCGCCGTTGGTTTAGTGGTAAAATATCTCGTTGCCATCGAGATGCCCCGGGTTCGATTCCCGGACGGCGCATCTCTTATGCTCCGCCTCCTCCCGGATGACCGGCGGGGTGCTAGCAACAACTTCTTTCCCACACACTACTCGACAAAACACTTATTACTTACCACACCCATCGACGACACCATCGCAACACACGACTCACCAAAGGTCCTTCTCACAAACACCGTCTCGCATACCCTGCAAACCCACACCGTCCGACTGCTCGCCGCCCACCACCATCACACACTCCTACATATGTATGTATGCATGCTATATGATGTTGTGTACGGATCTACGACCGTACGTCCGCCAAGACCGCGCTTTGTTGTACATCACTGCTATACAAGCACAGCCGTGCGGCCGTCCCACCTCGCCTCGCCAACTCACCGCCAGTGCAGTGCTGTGGCCCATTTCATCTTGTTTTCTGTTTGACACCAGTTTGTGAGTCGGCTGGTTGGTTTCTTTGTGTTTTGTGTTTTGTGTTTTGTGTTGTGTGTTGTGTGTGTTGTGTGTGTTTTGGCCGTGGTTCAATACTCGACATACTAGTATGCACCGACGACAACATCTACTCCTTGACGCTGCTGTGACGCTGTTGACGCTGTGACGCTGTGGCTGTGTGGCTGGTGTGGTGGTGTGGCTGGTGTGAATGCTGTGGATGCTGTGGATGCTAGCCGAGGCCCAGGCCCCTCTGGCTTGACCGCGCAAGTGGAGTGGATTGTATACAGACAAAGTACCTGTCAGTCTCGGCCGTTGTCCCTTTGTTCATGGACATGGAACGATCTCCGCTCCGACTATTGGCGCACTACGACAGTGTACCTACTGGCACGTTCAGGCTCGGCTCGCTCGGCTTGAGACATATAGGGAAGGAAGGCTGCATGTGATCGTGTGCAGCCGATGACATATCAGCGTTGTGTGGTGGCGGCGAGTGTGTGTAAGGAGTGAGTGATGTGGACAGGTGCTTGGAGGGTTGTGCGCGGATGGTAGCGTGTCGTATGTGAGTTGGGTAGTGTGATGTGGTGGGTAAGTGCGTGTTTGTTGGTGTGTGCGTGTGCTCCAGACGAGTGGAAGTGTGGTTGGTTGTTGAGTGTGCGTTGATGTGGGTATGGTGTTGTGTTGTGGTTTTGGTGTTGTGTTGTGTTGATGTAGTTGTTGTTTGTTGTAGGGTGTGGTGTTGTGTGTTGTGTGTGTTGTTTGTGGTCGTTTGTGTTTTTGGGTGATTTGTGTGGTAGTATGTGGTTGGTAGGTGTTGCCAAGCGCCGTTGGTTTAGTTGAAGATGCGTGTATTTATACCTTACGTCAATACCGCTTATACCTTCTCGGCTATGACTAAGATATAACTACCGAAACTACTACTGTGTTAAGTTAATGTGCTGGGTTGCTTGGCTTGTACAGTTCGGTCGCAAGCTGGTGCTTCAGCGTGTGGGGCTCGAACCCACAGTCTTCCTTGTGGTCACGGGAGAGATCGATCCCGTGACCTTCCCCACGCTGGACGGGCGGTCTTCCACTAGACCGGGGGACCCCGTCAAGCGCCGTTGGTTTAGTGGTAAAATATCTCGTTGCCATCGAGATGCCCCGGGTTCGATTCCCGGACGGCGCATCTCTTATGCTCCGCCTCCTCCCGGATGACCGGCGGGGTGCTAGCAACAACTTCTTTCCCACACACTACTCGACAAAACACTTATTACTTACCACACCCATCGACGACACCATCGCAACACACGACTCACCAAAGGTCCTTCTCACAAACACCGTCTCGCATACCCTGCAAACCCACACCGTCCGACTGCTCGCCGCCCACCACCATCACACACTCCTACATATGTATGTATGCATGCTATATGATGTTGTGTACGGATCTACGACCGTACGTCCGCCAAGACCGCGCTTTGTTGTACATCACTGCTATACAAGCACAGCCGTGCGGCCGTCCCACCTCGCCTCGCCAACTCACCGCCAGTGCAGTGCTGTGGCCCATTTCATCTTGTTTTCTGTTTGACACCAGTTTGTGAGTCGGCTGGTTGGTTTCTTTGTGTTTGTGTTTTTGTTTGTGTGTTGTGTGTGTTGTGTGTGTTTTGGCCGTGGTTCAATACTCGACATACTAGTATGCACCGACGACAACATCTACTCCTTGACTGACGCTGTTGACGCTGTTGACGCTGTGGCTGGTGTGGCTGTGTGGCTGGTGTGGCTGGTGTGAATGCTGTGGATGCTGTGGATGCTAGCCGAGGCCCAGGCCCCTCTGGCTTGACCGCGCAAGTGGAGTGGATTGTATACAGACAAAGTACCTGTCAGTCTCGGCCGTTGTCCCTTTGTTCATGGACAATGGAACGATCTCCGCTCCGACTATTGGCGCACTACGACAGTGTACCTACTGGCACGTTCAGGCTCGGCTCGCTCGGCTTGAGACATATAGGGAAGGAAGGCTGCATGTGATCGTGTGCAGCCGATGACATATCAGCGTTGTGTGGTGGCGGCGAGTGTGTGTAAAGGAGTGAGTGATGTGGACAGGTGTTGGAGGGTTGTGCGCGGATGGTAGCGTGTCGTATGTGAGTTGGGTAGTGTGATGTGGGGGTAAGTGCGTGTTTGTTGGTGTGTGCGTGTGCTCCAGACGAGTGGAAGTGTGGTTGGTTGTTGAGTGTGCGTTGATGTGGGTATGGTGTTGTGTTGTGGTTTTGGTGTTGTGTTGTGTTGATCTAGTTGTTGTTTGTTGTAGGGTGTGGTGTTGTGTGTTGTGTGTGTTGTTTGTGGTCGTTTGTGTTTTTGGTGATTTGTGTGGTAGTATGTGGTTGGTAGGTGTTGCCAAGCGCCGTTGGTTTAGTGGTAAAATATCTCGTTGCCATCGAGATGCCCCGGGTTCGATTCCCGGACGGCGCACTCTTATGCTCCGCCTCCTCCCGGATGACCGGCGGGTGCTAGCAACAACTTCTTTCCCACACACTACTCGACAAAACACTTATTACTTACCACACCCATCGACGACCATCGCAACACACGACTCACCAAAGGTCCTTCTCACAAACACCGTCTCGCATACCCTGCAAACCCACACCGTCCGACTGCTCGCCGCCCACCACCATCACACACTCCTACATATGTATGTATGCATGCTATATGATGTTGTGTACGGATCTACGACCGTACGTCCGCCAAGACCGCGCTTTGTTGTACATCACTGCTATACAAGCACAGCCGTGCGGCCGTCCCACCTCGCCTCGCCAACTCACCGCCAGTGCAGTGCTGTGGCCCATTTCATCTTGTTTTCTGTTTGACACCAGTTTGTGAGTCGGCTGGTTGGTTTCTTTGTGTTTTGTGTTTTGTGTTTTGTGTTTGTTTGTGTGTTGTGTGTGTTGTGTGTGTTTTGGCCGTGGTTCAATACTCGACAACTAGTATGCACCGACGACAACATCTACTCCTTGACGCTGTTGACGCTGTTGACGTGGTGTGGCTGTGGCTGGTGTGGCTGGTGTGAATGCTGTGGATGCTGTGGATGCTAGCCGAGGCCCAGGCCCCTCTGGCTTGACCGCGCAAGTGGAGTGGATTGTATACAGACAAAGTACCTGTCAGTCTCGGCCGTTGTCCCTTTGTTCATGGACATGGAACGATCTCCGCTCCGACTATTGGCGCACTACGACAGTGTACCTACTGGCACGTTCAGGCTCGGCTCGCTCGGCTTGAGACATATAGGGAAGGAAGGCTGCATGTGATCGTGTGCAGCCGATGACATATCAGCGTTGTGTGGTGGCGGCGAGTGTGTGTAAGGAGTGAGTGATGTGGACAGGTGTTGGAGGGTTGTGCGCGGATGGTAGCGTGTCGTATGTGAGTTGGGTAGTGTGATGTGGTGGGTAAGTGCGTGTTTGTTGGTGTGTGCGTGTGCTCCAGACGAGTGGAAGTGTGGTTGGTTGTTGAGTGTGCGTTGATGTGGGTATGGTGTTGTGTTGTGGTTTTGGGTGTGTTGTGTTGATCTAGTTGTTGTTTGTTGTAGGGTGTGGTGTTGTGTGTTGTGTGTGTTGTTTGTGGTCGTTTGTGTTTTTGGGTGATTTGTGTGGTAGTATGTGGTTGGTAGGTGTTGCCAAGCGCCGTTGGTTTAGTGGTAAAATATCTCGTTGCCATCGAGATGCCCCGGGTTCGATTCCCGGACGGCGCATCTCTTATGCTCCGCCTCCTCCCGGATGACCGGCGGGGTGCTAGCAACAACTTCTTTCCCACACACTACTCGACAAAACACTTATTACTTACCACACCCATCGACGACACCATCGCAACACACGACTCACCAAAGGTCCTTCTCACAAACACCGTCTCGCATACCCTGCAAACCCACACCGTCCGACTGCTCGCCGCCCACCACCATCACACACTCCTACATATGTATGTATGCATGCTATATGATGTTGTGTACGGATCTACGACCGTACGTCCGCCAAGACCGCGCTTTGTTGTACATCACTGCTATACAAGCACAGCCGTGCGGCCGTCCCACCTCGCCTCGCCAACTCACCGCCAGTGCAGTGCTGTGGCCCATTTCATCTTGTTTTCTGTTTGACACCAGTTTGTGAGTCGGCTGGTTGGTTTCTTTGTGTTTTGTGTTTTGTGTTTTGTGTTTTGTGTTTGTGTGTTGTGTGTGTGTGTGTGTTTTGGCCGTGGTTCAATACTCGACATACTAGTATGCACCGACGACAACATCTACTCCTTGACGCTGTTGACGCTGTTGACGCTGTGGCTGTGTGTGTGCTGGTGTGGGCTGTGTGCTGGTGTGAATGCTGTGGATGCTGTGGATGCTAGCCGAGGCCCAGGCCCCTCTGGCTTGACCGCGCAAGTGGAGTGGATTGTATACAGACAAAGTACCTGTCAGTCTCGGCCGTTGTCCCTTTGTTCAT
Source organism: Pythium insidiosum (assembly GCA_022836835.1). Classification (NCBI taxonomy): domain Eukaryota; phylum Oomycota; class Peronosporomycetes; order Pythiales; family Pythiaceae; genus Pythium; species Pythium insidiosum. Next base: position 15,339 of record JAKVDI010000186.1, read on the forward strand.
GGACATGGAACGATCTCCGCTCCGACTATTGGCGCACTACGACAGTGTACCTACTGGCACGTTCAGGCTCGGCTCGCTCGGCTTGAGACATATAGGGAAGGAAGGCTGCATGTGATCGTGTGCAGCCGATGACATATCAGCGTTGTGTGGTGGCGGCGAGTGTGTGTAAGGAGTGAGTGATGTGGACAGGTGGTTGGAGGGTTGTGCGCGGATGGTAGCGTGTCGTATGTGAGTTGGGTAGTGTGATGTGGTGGGTAAGTGCGTGTTTGTTGGTGTGTGCGTGTGCTCCAGACGAGTGGAAGTGTGGTTGGTTGTTGAGTGTGCGTTGATGTGGGTATGGTGTTGTGTTGTGGTTTTGGTGTTGTGTTGTGTTGATCTAGTTGTTGTTTGTTGTAGGGTGTGGTGTGTGTGTGTGTGTGTTGTTTGTGGTCGTTTGTGTTTTTGGGTGATTTGTGTGGTAGTATGTGGTTGGTAGGTGTTGCCAAGCGCCGTTGGTTTAGTGGTAAAATATCTCGTTGCCATCGAGATGCCCCGGGTTCGATTCCCGGACGGCGCATCTCTTATGCTCCGCCTCCTCCCGGATGACCGGCGGGGTGCTAGCAACAACTTCTTTCCCACACACTACTCGACAAAACACTTATTACTTACCACACCCATCGACGACACCATCGCAACACACGACTCACCAAAGGTCCTTCTCACAAACACCGTCTCGCATACCCTGCAAACCCACACCGTCCGACTGCTCGCCGCCCACCACCATCACACACTCCTACATATGTATGTATGCATGCTATATGATGTTGTGTACGGATCTACGACCGTACGTCCGCCAAGACCGCGCTTTGTTGTACATCACTGCTATACAAGCACAGCCGTGCGGCCGTCCCACCTCGCCTCGCCAACTCACCGCCAGTGCAGTGCTGTGGCCCATTTCATCTTGTTTTCTGTTTGACACCAGTTTGTGAGTCGGCTGGTTGGTTTCTTTGTGTTTTGTGTTTTGTGTTTTGTGTTTTGTGTTGGTGTTGTGTGTGTTGTGTGTGTTTTGGCCGTGGTTCAATACTCGACATACTAGTATGCACCGACGACAACATCTACTCCTTGACGCTGTTGACGCTGTTGACGCTGTGGCTGGTGTGGCTGGTGTGGCTGGTGTGAATGCTGTGGATGCTGTGGATGCTAGCCGAGGCCCAGGCCCCTCTGGCTTGACCGCGCAAGTGGAGTGGATTGTATACAGACAAAGTACCTGTCAGTCTCGGCCGTTGTCCCTTTGTTCATGGACATGGAACGATCTCCGCTCCGACTATTGGCGCACTACGACAGTGTACCTACTGGCACGTTCAGGCTCGGCTCGCTCGGCTTGAGACATATAGGGAAGGAAGGCTGCATGTGATCGTGTGCAGCCGATGACATATCAGCGTTGTGTGGTGGCGGCGAGTGTGTGTAAGGAGTGAGTGATGTGGACAGGTGCTTGGAGGGTTGTGCGCGGATGGTAGCGTGTCGTATGTGAGTTGGGTAGTGTGATGTGGTGGGTAAGTGCGTGTTTGTTGGTGTGTGCGTGTGCTCCAGACGAGTGGAAGTGTGGTTGGTTGTTGAGTGTGCGTTGATGTGGGTATGGTGTTGTGTTGTGGTTTTGGTGTTGTGTTGTGTTGATCTAGTTGTTGTTTGTTGTAGGGTGTGGTGTTGTGTGTTGTGTGTGTTGTTTGTGGTCGTTTGTGTTTTTGGGTGATTTGTGTGGTAGTATGTGGTTGGTAGGTGTTGCCAAGCGCCGTTGGTTTAGTGGTAAAATATCTCGTTGCCATCGAGATGCCCCGGGTTCGATTCCCGGACGGCGCATCTCTTATGCTCCGCCTCCTCCCGGATGACCGGCGGGGTGCTAGCAACAACTTCTTTCCCACACACTACTCGACAAAACACTTATTACTTACCACACCCATCGACGACACCATCGCAACACACGACTCACCAAAGGTCCTTCTCACAAACACCGTCTCGCATACCCTGCAAACCCACACCGTCCGACTGCTCGCCGCCCACCACCATCACACACTCCTACATATGTATGTATGCATGCTATATGATGTTGTGTACGGATCTACGACCGTACGTCCGCCAAGACCGCGCTTTGTTGTACATCACTGCTATACAAGCACAGCCGTGCGGCCGTCCCACCTCGCCTCGCCAACTCACCGCCAGTGCAGTGCTGTGGCCCATTTCATCTTGTTTTCTGTTTGACACCAGTTTGTGAGTCGGCTGGTTGGTTTCTTTGTGTTTTGTGTTTTGTGTTTTGTGTTTTGTGTTTTGTGTTGTGTGTTGTGTGTGTTGTGTGTGTTTTGGCCGTGGTTCAATACTCGACATACTAGTATGCACCGACGACAACATCTACTCCTTGACGCTGTTGACGCTGTTGACGCTGTGGCTGGTGTGGCTGGTGTGGCTGGTGTGAATGCTGTGGATGCTGTGGATGCTAGCCGAGGCCCAGGCCCCTCTGGCTTGACCGCGCAAGTGGAGTGGATTGTATACAGACAAAGTACCTGTCAGTCTCGGCCGTTGTCCCTTTGTTCATGGACATGGAACGATCTCCGCTCCGACTATTGGCGCACTACGACAGTGTACCTACTGGCACGTTCAGGCTCGGCTCGCTCGGCTTGAGACATATAGGGAAGGAAGGCTGCATGTGATCGTGTGCAGCCGATGACATATCAGCGTTGTGTGGTGGCGGCGAGTGTGTGTAAGGAGTGAGTGATGTGGACAGGTGCTTGGAGGGTTGTGCGCGGATGGTAGCGTGTCGTATGTGAGTTGGGTAGTGTGATGTGGTGGGTAAGTGCGTGTTTGTTGGTGTGTGCGTGTGCTCCAGACGAGTGGAAGTGTGGTTGGTTGTTGAGTGTGCGTTGATGTGGGTATGGTGTTGTGTTGTGGTTTTGGTGTTGTGTTGTGTTGATCTAGTTGTTGTTTGTTGTAGGGTGTGGTGTTGTGTGTTGTGTGTGTTGTTTGTGGTCGTTTGTGTTTTTGGGTGATTTGTGTGGTAGTATGTGGTTGGTAGGTGTTGCCAAGCGCCGTTGGTTTAGTGGAAGAAGTCTGTATTTAATGAAATACGACAATTATGACTTCTAATCTAACCTCGTCACTATAAGAATGTATGGTATAGTGTACACGAGTGTAACGAGGTAGTGATGAGATGTCAGCTTGGACGGTTTGGGAACACTTGGTCATACCTTCCGAACGTTGAGCGCCGTTGGTTTAGTTGAAGATGCGTGTATTTATACCTTACGTCAATACCGCTTATACCTTCTCGGCTATGACTAAGATATAACTACCGAAACTACTACTGTGTTAAGTTAATGTGCTGGGTTGCTTGGCTTGTACAGGTCGGTCGCAAGCTGGTGCTTCAGCGTGTGGGGCTCGAACCCACAGTCTTCCTTGTGGTCACGGGAGAGATCGATCCCGTGACCTTCCCCACGCTGGACGGGCGGTCTTCCACTAGACCGGGGGACCCGTCAAGCGCCGTTGGTTTAGTGGTAAAATATCTCGTTGCCATCGAGATGCCCGGGTTCGATTCCCGGACGGCGCATCTCTTATGCTCCGCCTCCTCCCGGATGACCGGCGGGGTGCTACCAACAACTTCTTTCCCACACACTACTCGACAAAACACTTATTACTTACCACACCCATCGACGACACCATCGCAACACACGACTCACCAAAGGTCCTTCTCACAAACACCGTCTCGCATACCCTGCAAACCCACACCGTCCGACTGCTCGCCGCCCACCACCATCACACACTCCTACATATGTATGTATGCATGCTATATGATGTTGTGTACGGATCTACGACCGTACGTCCGCCAAGACCGCGCTTTGTTGTACATCACTGCTATACAAGCACAGCCGTGCGGCCGTCCCACCTCGCCTCGCCAACTCACCGCCAGTGCAGTGCTGTGGCCCATTTCATCTTGTTTTCTGTTTGACACCAGTTTGTGAGTCGGCTGGTTGGTTTCTTTGTGTTTTGTGTTTTGTGTTTTGTGTTTTGTGTTTTGTGTGTGTGTTGTGTGTGTTGTGTGTGTTTTGGCCGTGGTTCAATACTCGACATACTAGTATGCACCGACGACAACATCTACTCCTTGACGCTGTTGACGCTGTTGACGCTGTGGCTGGTGTGGCTGGTGTGGCTGGTGTGAATGCTGTGGATGCTGTGGATGCTAGCCGAGGCCCAGGCCCTCTGGCTTGACCGCGCAAGTGGAGTGGATTGTATACAGACAAAGTACCTGTCAGTCTCGGCCGTTGTCCCTTTGTTCATGGACATGGAACGATCTCCGCTCCGACTATTGGCGCACTACGACAGTGTACCTACTGGCACGTTCAGGCTCGGCTCGCTCGGCTTGAGACATATAGGGAAGGAAGGCTGCATGTGATCGTGTGCAGCCGATGACATATCAGCGTTGTGTGGTGGCGGCGAGTGTGTGTAAGGAGTGAGTGATGTGGACAGGTGCTTGGAGGGTTGTGCGCGGATGGTAGCGTGTCGTATGTGAGTTGGGTAGTGTGATGTGGTGGGTAAGTGCGTGTTTGTTGGTGTGTGCGTGTGCTCCAGACGAGTGGAAGTGTGTTGGTTGTTGAGTGTGCGTTGATGTGGGTATGGTGTTGTGTTGTGGTTTTGGTGTTGTGTTGTGTTGATCTAGTTGTTGTTTGTTGTAGGGTGTGGTGTTGTGTGTTGTGTGTGTTGTTTGTGGTCGTTTGTGTTTTTGGGTGATTTGTGTGGTAGTATGTGGTTGGTAGGTGTTGCCAAGCGCCGTTGGTTTAGTGGTAAAATATCTCGTTGCCATCGAGATGCCCCGGGTTCGATTCCCGGACGGCGCATCTCTTATGCTCCGCCTCCTCCCGGATGACCGGCGGGGTGCTAGCAACAACTTCTTTCCCACACACTACTCGACAAAACACTTATTACTTACCACACCCATCGACGACACCATCGCAACACACGACTCACCAAAGGTCCTTCTCACAAACACCGTCTCGCATACCCTGCAAACCCACACCGTCCGACTGCTCGCCGCCCACCACCATCACACACTCCTACATATGTATGTATGCATGCTATATGATGTTGTGTACGGATCTACGACCGTACGTCCGCCAAGACCGCGCTTTGTTGTACATCACTGCTATACAAGCACAGCCGTGCGGCCGTCCCACCTCGCCTCGCCAACTCACCGCCAGTGCAGTGCTGTGGCCCATTTCATCTTGTTTTCTGTTTGACACCAGTTTGTGAGTCGGCTGGTTGGTTTCTTTGTGTTTTGTGTTTTGTGTTTTGTGTTTAGTGTTGTTGTGTGTTGTTGTGTTGTGTGTGTTTTGGCCGTGGTTCAATACTCGACATACTAGTATGCACCGACGACAACATCTACTCCTTGACGCTGTTGACGCTGTTGACGCTGTGGCTGGTGTGGCTGGTGTGTGGCTGGTGTGAATGCTGTGGATGCTGTGGATGCTAGCCGAGGCCCAGGCCCCTCTGGCTTGACCGCGCAAGTGGAGTGGATTGTATACAGACAAAGTACCTGTCAGTCTCGGCCGTTGTCCCTTTGTTCATGGACATGGAACGATCTCCGCTCCGACTATTGGCGCACTACGACAGTGTACCTACTGGCACGTTCAGGCTCGGCTCGCTCGGCTTGAGACATATAGGGAAGGAAGGCTGCATGTGATCGTGTGCAGCCGATGACATATCAGCGTTGTGTGGTGGCGGCGAGTGTGTGTAAGGAGTGAGTGATGTGGACAGGTGGTTGGAGGGTTGTGCGCGGATGGTAGCGTGTCGTATGTGAGTTGGGTAGTGTGATGTGGTGGGTAAGTGCGTGTTTGTTGGTGTGTGCGTGTGCTCCAGACGAGTGGAAGTGTGGTTGGTTGTTGAGTGTGCGTTGATGTGGGTATGGTGTTGTGTTGTGGTTTTGGTGTTGTGTTGTGTTGATAGTTGTTGTTTGTTGTAGGGTGTGGTGTTGTGTGTTGTGTGTGTTGTTTGTGGTCGTTTGTGTTTTTGGGTGATTTGTGTGGTAGTATGTGGTTGGTAGGTGTTGCCAAGCGCCGTTGGTTTAGTGGTAAAATATCTCGTTGCCATCGAGATGCCCCGGGTTCGATTCCCGGACGGCGCATCTCTTATGCTCCGCCTCCTCCGGATGACCGGCGGGGTGCTAGCAACAACTTCTTTCCCACACACTACTCGACAAAACACTTATTACTTACCACACCCATCGACGACACCATCGCAACACACGACTCACCAAAGGTCCTTCTCACAAACACCGTCTCGCATACCCTGCAAACCCACACCGTCCGACTGCTCGCCGCCCACCACCATCACACACTCCTACATATGTATGTATGATGCTATATGATTTGTGTACGGATCTACGACCGTACGTCCGCCAAGACCGCGCTTTGTTGTACATCACTGCTATACAAGCACAGCCGTGCGGCCGTCCCACCTCGCCTCGCCAACTCACCGCCAGTGCAGTGCTGTGGCCCATTTCATCTTGTTTTCTGTTTGACACCAGTTTGTGAGTCGGCTGGTTGGTTTCTTTGTGTTTAGTGTTTTGTGTTTGTTTTTGTGTTGTGTGTTGTGTGTGTGTGTGTTTTGGCCGTGGTTCAATACTCGACATACTAGTATGCACCGACGACAACATCTACTCCTTGACGCTGTTGACGCTGTTGACGCTGTGGCTGGTGTGGCTGGTGTGGCTGGTGTGAATGCTGTGGATGCTGTGGATGCTAGCCGAGGCCCAGGCCCCTCTGGCTTGACCGCGCAAGTGGAGTGGATTGTATACAGACAAAGTACCTGTCAGTCTCGGCCGTTGTCCCTTTGTTCATGGACATGGAACGATCTCCGCTCCGACTATTGGCGCACTACGACAGTGTACCTACTGGCACGTTCAGGCTCGGCTCGCTCGGCTTGAGACATATAGGGAAGGAAGGCTGCATGTGATCGTGTGCAGCCGATGACATATCAGCGTTGTGTGGTGGCGGCGAGTGTGTGTAAGGAGTGAGTGATGTGGACAGGTGCTTGGAGGGTTGTGCGCGGATGGTAGCGTGTCGTATGTGAGTTGGGTAGTGTGATGTGGTGGGTAAGTGCGTGTTTGTTGGTGTGTGCGTGTGCTCGAGACGAGTGGAAGTGTGTTGGTTGTTGAGTGTGCGTTGATGTGGGTATGGTGTTGTGTTGTGGTTTTGGTGTTGTGTTGTGTTGATCTAGTTGTTGTTTGTTGTAGGGTGTGGTGTTGTGTGTTGTGTGTGTTGTTTGTGGTCGTTTGTGTTTTTGGGTGATTTGTGTGGTAGTATGTGGTTGGTAGGTGTTGCCAAGCGCCGTTGGTTTAGTGGTAAAATATCTCGTTGCCATCGAGATGCCCCGGGTTCGATTCCCGGACGGCGCATCTCTTATGCTCCGCCTCCTCCCGGATGACCGGCGGGGTGCTAGCAACAACTTCTTTCCCACACACTACTCGACAAAACACTTATTACTTACCACACCCATCGACGACACCATCGCAACACACGACTCACCAAAGGTCCTTCTCACAAACACCGTCTCGCATACCCTGCAAACCCACACCGTCCGACTGCTCGCCGCCCACCACCATCACACACTCCTACATATGTATGTATGCATGCTATATGATGTTGTGTACGGATCTACGACCGTACGTCCGCCACGACCGCGCTTTGTTGTACATCACTGCTATACAAGCACAGCCGTGCGGCCGTCCCACCTCGCCTCGCCAACTCACCGCCAGTGCAGTGCTGTGGCCCATTTCATCTTGTTTTCTGTTTGACACCAGTTTGTGAGTCGGCTGGTTGGTTTCTTTGTGTTTTGTGTTTTGTGTTTTGTGTTTTGTGTTTGTGTTGTGTGTGTGTGTTGTGTGTGTTTTGGCCGTGGTTCAATACTCGACATACTAGTATGCACCGACGACAACATCTACTCCTTGACGCTGTTGACGCTGTTGACGCTGTGGCTGGTGTGGCTGGTGTGGCTGGTGTGAATGCTGTGGATGCTGTGGATGCTAGCCGAGGCCCAGGCCCCTCTGGCTTGACCGCGCAAGTGGAGTGGATTGTATACAGACAAAGTACCTGTCAGTCTCGGCCGTTGTCCCTTTGTTCATGGACATGGAACGATCTCCGCTCCGACTATTGGCGCACTACGACAGTGTACCTACTGGCACGTTCAGGCTCGGCTCGCTCGGCTTGAGACATATAGGGAAGGAAGGCTGCATGTGATCGTGTGCAGCCGATGACATATCAGCGTTGTGTGGTGGCGGCGAGTGTGTGTAAGGAGTGAGTGATGTGGACAGGTGCTTGGAGGGTTGTGCGCGGATGGTAGCGTGTCGTATGTGAGTTGGGTAGTGTGATGTGGTGGGTAAGTGCGTGTTTGTTGGTGTGTGCGTGTGCTCGAGACGAGTGGAAGTGTGGTTGGTTGTTGAGTGTGCGTTGATGTGGGTATGGTGTTGTGTTGTGGTTTTGGTGTTGTGTTGTGTTGATCTAGTTGTTGTTTGTTGTAGGGTGTGGTGTTGTGTGTTGTGTGTGTTGTTTGTGGTCGTTTGTGTTTTTGGGTGATTTGTGTGGTAGTATGTGGTTGGTAGGTGTTGCCAAGCGCCGTTGGTTTAGTGGTAAAATATCTCGTTGCCATCGAGATGCCCCGGGTTCGATTCCCGGACGGCGCATCTCTTATGCTCCGCCTCCTCCCGGATGACCGGCGGGGTGCTAGCACAACTTCTTTCCCACACACTACTCGACAAAACACTTATTACTTACCACACCCATCGACGACACCATCGCAACACACGACTCACCAAAGGTCCTTCTCACAAACACCGTCTCGCATACCCTGCAAACCCACACCGTCCGACTGCTCGCCGCCCACCACCATCACACACTCCTACATATGTATGTATGCATGCTATATGATGATTGTGTACGGATCTACGACCGTACGTCCGCCAAGACCGCGCTTTGTTGTACATCACTGCTATACAAGCACAGCCGTGCGGCCGTCCCACCTCGCCTCGCCAACTCACCGCCAGTGCAGTGCTGTGGCCCATTTCATCTTGTTTTCTGTTTGACACCAGTTTGTGAGTCGGCTGGTTGGTTTCTTTGTGTTTAGTGTTTTGTGTTTGTGTTGTGTGTGTGTTGTGTGTTGTGTGTGTTTTGGCCGTGGTTCAATACTCGACATACTAGTATGCACCGACGACAACATCTACTCCTTGATGCTGTTGACGCTGTTGACGCTGTGGCTGGTGTGGCTGGTGTGGCTGGTGTGAATGCTGTGGAATGCTGTGGATGCTAGCCGAGGCCCAGGCCCCTCTGGCTTGACCGCGCAAGTGGAGTGGATTGTATACAGACAAAGTACCTGTCAGTCTCGGCCGTTGTCCCTTTGTTCATGGACATGGAACGATCTCCGCTCCGACTATTGGCGCACTACGACAGTGTACCTACTGGCACGTTCAGGCTCGGCTCGCTCGGCTTGAGACATATAGGGAAGGAAGGCTGCATGTGATCGTGTGCAGCCGATGACATATCAGCGTTGTGTGGTGGCGGCGAGTGTGTGTAAGGAGTGAGTGATGTGGACAGGTGCTTGGAGGGTTGTGCGCGGATGGTAGCGTGTCGTATGTGAGTTGGGTAGTGTGATGTGGTGGGTAAGTGCGTGTTTGTTGGTGTGTGCGTGTGCTCGAGACGAGTGGAAGTGTGGTTGGTTGTTGAGTGTGCGTTGATGTGGGTATGGTGTTGTGTTGTGGTTTTGGTGTTGTGTTGTGTTGATAGTTGTTGTTTGTTGTAGGGTGTGGTGTTGTGTGTTGTGTGTGTTGTTTGTGGTCGTTTGTGTTTTTTGGTGATTTGTGTGGTAGTATGTGGTTGGTAGGTGTTGCCAAGCGCCGTTGGTTTAGTGGAAGAAGTCTGTATTTAATGAAATACGACAATTATGACTTCTAATCTAACCTCGTCACTATAAGAATGTATGGTATAGTGTACACGAGTGTAACGAGGTAGTGATGAGATGTCAGCTTGGACGGTTTGGGAACACTTGGTCATACCTTCCGAACGTTGAGCGCCGTTGGTTTAGTTGAAGATGCGTGTATTTATACCTTACGTCAATACCGCTTATACCTTCTCGGCTATGACTAAGATATAACTACCGAAACTACTACTGTGTTAAGTTAATGTGCTGGGTTGCTTGGCTTGTACAGGTCGGTCGCAAGCTGGTGCTTCAGCGTGTGGGGCTCGAACCCACAGTCTTCCTTGTGGTCACGGGAGAGATCGATCCCGTGACCTTCCCCACGCTGGACGGGCGGTCTTCCACTAGACCGGGGGACCCCGTCAAGCGCCGTTGGTTTAGTGGTAAAATATCTCGTTGCCATCGAGATGCCCCGGGTTCGATTCCCGGACGGCGCATCTCTTATGCTCCGCCTCCTCCCGGATGACCGGCGGGGTGCTACCACCAACTTCTTTCCCACACACTACTCGACAAAACACTTATTACTTACCACACCCATCGACGACACCATCGCAACACACGACTCACCAAAGGTCCTTCTCACAAACACCGTCTCGCATACCCTGCAAACCCACACCGTCCGACTGCTCGCCGCCCACCACCATCACACACTCCTACATATATGTATGTATGGTATGGCATATGATCTTGTGTACGGATCTACGACCGTACGTCCGCCAAGACCGCGCTTTGTTGTACATCACTGCTATACAAGCACAGCCGTGCGGCCGTCCCACCTCGCCTCGCCAACTCACCGCCAGTGCAGTGCTGTGGCCCATTTCATCTTGTTTTCTGTTGACACCAGTTTGTGAGTCGGCTGGTTGGTTTCTTTGTGTTTTGTGTTTTGTGTTTTGTGTTTTGTGTTTTGTGTTGTGTGTTGTGTGTGTTTGTGTGTTTTGGCCGTGGTTCAATTACTCGACATACTAGTATGCACCGACGACAACATCTACTCCTTGACGCTGTTGACGCTGTTGACGCTGTGGCTGGTGTGGCTGGTGTGAATGCTGGTGTGAATGCTGTGGATGCTGTGGATGCTAGCCGAGCCCAGGCCCCTCTGGCTTGACCGCGCAAGTGGAGTGGATTGTATACAGACAAAGTACCTGTCAGTCTCGGCCGTTGTCCCTTTGTTCATGGACATGGAACGATCTCCGCTCCGACTATTGGCGCACTACGACAGTGTACCTACTGGCACGTTCAGGCTCGGCTCGCTCGGCTTGAGACATATAGGAAGGAAGGCTGCATGTGATCGTGTGCAGCCGATGACATATCAGCGTTGTGTGGTGGCGGCGATGTGTGTAAGGAGTGAGTGATGTGGACAGGTGCTGGAGGGTTGTGCGCGGATGGTAGCGTGTCGTATGTGAGTTGGGTAGTGTGATGTGGTGGTAAGTGCGTGTTTGTTGGTGTGTGCGTGTGCTCCAGACGAGTGGAAGTGTGGTTGGTTGTTGAGTGTGCGTTGATTGGGTATGGTGTTGTGTTGTGGTTTTGGTGTTGTGTTGTGTTGATCTAGTTGTTGTTTGTTGTAGGGTGTGGTGTTGTGTGTTGTGTGTGTTGTTTGTGGTCGTTTGTTTTTTGGGTGATTTGTGTGGTAGTATGTGGTTGGTAGGTGTTGCCAAGCGCCGTTGGTTTAGTGGTAAAATATCTCGTTGCCATCGAGATGCCCCGGGTTCGATTCCCGGACGGCGCATCTCTTATGCTCCGCCTCCTCCCGGATGACCGGCGGTGCTAGCAACAACTTCTTTCCCACACACTACTCGACAAAACACTTATTACTTACCACACCCATCGACGACACCATCGCAACACACGACTCACCAAAGGTCCTTCTCACAAACACCGTCTCGCATACCCTGCAAACCCACACCGTCCGACTGCTCGCCGCCCACCACCATCACACACTCCTACATATGTATGTATGCATGCTATATGATGTTGTGTACGGATCTACGACCGTACGTCCGCCAAGACCGCGCTTTGTTGTACATCACTGCTATACAAGCACAGCCGTGCGGCCGTCCCCCCTCGCCTCGCCAACTCACCGCCAGTGCAGTGCTGTGGCCCATTTCATCTTGTTTTCTGTTTGACACCAGTTTGTGAGTCGGCTGGTTGGTTTCTTTGTGTTTTGTGTTTTGTGTTTTTGTTTTGTGTTTTGTGTTGTGTGTTGTGTGTGTGTGTGTGTTTTGGCCGTGGTTCAATACTCGACATACTAGTATGCACCGACGACAACATCTACTCCTTGACGCTGTTGACGCTGTTGACGCTGTGGCTGGTGTGGCTGGTGTGGCTGGTGTGAATGCTGTGGATGCTGTGGATGCTAGCCGAGGCCCAGGCCCCTCTGGCTTGACCGCGCAAGTGGAGTGGATTGTATACAGACAAAGTACCTGTCAGTCTCGGCCGTTGTCCCTTTGTTCATGGACATGGAACGATCTCCGCTCCGACTATTGGCGCACTACGACAGTGTACCTACTGGCACGTTCAGGCTCGGCTCGCTCGGCTTGAGACATATAGGGAAGGAAGGCTGCATGTGATCGTGTGCAGCCGATGACATATCAGCGTTGTGTGGTGGCGGCGAGTGTGTGTAAGGAGTGAGTGATGTGGACAGGTGCTTGGAGGGTTGTGCGCGGATGGTAGCGTGTCGTATGTGAGTTGGGTAGTGTGATGTGGTGGGTAAGTGCGTGTTTGTTGGTGTGTGCGTGTGCTCCAGACGAGTGGAAGTGTGGTTGGTTGTTGAGTGTGCGTTGATGTGGGTATGGTGTTGTGTTGTGGTTTTGGTGTTGTGTTGTGTTGATCTAGTTGTTGTTTGTTGTAGGGTGTGGTGTTGTGTGTTGTGTGTGTTGTTTGTGGTCGTTTGTGTTTTTGGGTGATTTGTGTGGTAGTATGTGGTTGGTAGGTGTTGCCAAGCGCCGTTGGTTTAGTGGTAAAATATCTCGTTGCCATCGAGATGCCCCGGGTTCGATTCCCGGACGGCGCATCTCTTATGCTCCGCCTCCTCCCGGATGACCGGCGGGGTGCTAGCAACAACTTCTTTCCCACACACTACTCGACAAAACACTTATTACTTACCACACCCATCGACGACACCATCGCAACACACGACTCACCAAAGGTCCTTCTCACAAACACCGTCTCGCATACCCTGCAAACCCACACCGTCCGACTGCTCGCCGCCCACCACCATCACACACTCCTACATATGTATGTATGCATGCTATATGATGTTGTGTACGGATCTACGACCGTACGTCCGCCAAGACCGCGCTTTGTTGTACATCACTGCTATACAAGCACAGCCGTGCGGCCGTCCCACCTCGCCTCGCCAACTCACCGCCAGTGCAGTGCTGTGGCCCATTTCATCTTGTTTTCTGTTTGACACCAGTTTGTGAGTCGGCTGGTTGGTTTCTTTGTGTTTTGTGTTTTGTGTTTTGTGTTTTGTGTTTTGTGTTGTTGTGTGTTGTGTGTGTTTTGGCCGTGGTTCAATACTCGACATACTAGTATGCACCGACGACAACATCTACTCCTTGACGCTGTTGACGCTGTTGACGCTGTGGCTGTGTGCTGGTGTGGCTGGTGTGGCTGGTGTGAATGCTGTGGATGCTGTGGATGCTAGCCGAGGCCCAGGCCCCTCTGGCTTGACCGCGCAAGTGGAGTGGATTGTATACAGACAAAGTACCTGTCAGTCTCGGCCGTTGTCCCTTTGTTCATGGACATGGAACGATCTCCGCTCCGACTATTGGCGCACTACGACAGTGTACCTACTGGCACGTTCAGGCTCGGCTCGCTCGGCTTGAGACATATAGGGAAGGAAGGCTGCATGTGATCGTGTGCAGCCGATGACATATCAGCGTTGTGTGGTGGCGGCGAGTGTGTGTAAGGAGTGAGTGATGTGGACAGGTGCTTGGAGGGTTGTGCGCGGATGGTAGCGTGTCGTATGTGAGTTGGGTAGTGTGATGTGGTGGGTAAGTGCGTGTTTGTTGGTGTGTGCGTGTGCTCCAGACGAGTGGAAGTGTGGTTGGTTGTTGAGTGTGCGTTGATGTGGGTATGGTGTTGTGTTGTGGTTTTGGTGTTGTGTTGTGTTGATCTAGTTGTTGTTTGTTGTAGGGTGTGGTGTTGTGTGTTGTGTGTGTTGTTTGTGGTCGTTTGTGTTTTTGGGTGATTTGTGTGGTAGTATGTGGTTGGTAGGTGTTGCCAAGCGCCGTTGGTTTAGTGGTAAAATATCTCGTTGCCATCGAGATGCCCCGGGTTCGATTCCCGGACGGCGCATCTCTTATGCTCCGCCTCCTCCCGGATGACCGGCGGGGTGCTAGCAACAACTTCTTTCCCACACACTACTCGACAAAACACTTATTACTTACCACACCCATCGACGACACCATCGCAACACACGACTCACCAAAGGTCCTTCTCACAAACACCGTCTCGCATACCCTGCAAACCCACACCGTCCGACTGCTCGCCGCCCACCACCATCACACACTCCTACATATGTATGTATGCATGCTATATGATGTTGTGTACGGATCTACGACCGTACGTCCGCCAAGACCGCGCTTTGTTGTACATCACTGCTATACAAGCACAGCCGTGCGGCCGTCCCACCTCGCCTCGCCAACTCACCGCCAGTGCAGTGCTGTGGCCCATTTCATCTTGTTTTCTGTTTGACACCAGTTTGTGAGTCGGCTGGTTGGTTTCTTTGTGTTTTGTGTTTTGTGTTTTGTGTTTTGTGTTGTGTGTGTGTTGTGTGTTGTGTGTTTTGGCCGTGGTTCAATACTCGACATACTAGTATGCACCGACGACAACATCTACTCCTTGACGCTGTTGACGCTGTTGACGCTGTGGCTGGTGTGGCTGGTGTGGCTGGTGTGGCTGGTGTGAATGCTGGGATGCTGTGGATGCTAGCCGAGGCCCAGGCCCCTCTGGCTTGACCGCGCAAGTGGAGTGGATTGTATACAGACAAAGTACCTGTCAGTCTCGGCCGTTGTCCCTTTGTTCATGGACATGGAACGATCTCCGCTCCGACTATTGGCGCACTACGACAGTGTACCTACTGGCACGTTCAGGCTCGGCTCGCTCGGCTTGAGACATATAGGGAAGGAAGGCTGCATGTGATCGTGTGCAGCCGATGACATATCAGCGTTGTGTGGTGGCGGCGAGTGTGTGTAAGGAGTGAGTGATGTGGACAGGTGCTTGGAGGGTTGTGCGCGGATGGTAGCGTGTCGTATGTGAGTTGGGTAGTGTGATGTGGTGGGTAAGTGCGTGTTTGTTGGTGTGTGCGTGTGCTCCAGACGAGTGGAAGTGTGGTTGGTTGTTGAGTGTGCGTTGATGTGGGTATGGTGTTGTGTTGTGGTTTTGGTGTTGTGTTGTGTTGATCTAGTTGTTGTTTGTTGTAGGGTGTGGTGTTGTGTGTTGTGTGTGTTGTTTGTGGTCGTTTGTGTTTTTGGGTGATTTGTGTGGTAGTATGTGGTTGGTAGGTGTTGCCAAGCGCCGTTGGTTTAGTGGTAAAATATCTCGTTGCCATCGAGATGCCCCGGGTTCGATTCCCGGACGGCGCATCTCTTATGCTCCGCCTCCTCCCGGATGACCGGCGGGGTGCTAGCAACAACTTCTTTCCCACACACTACTCGACAAAACACTTATTACTTACCACACCCATCGACGACACCATCGCAACACACGACTCACCAAAGGTCCTTCTCACAAACACCGTCTCGCATACCCTGCAAACCCACACCGTCCGACTGCTCGCCGCCCACCACCATCACACACTCCTACATATGTATGTATGCATGATATATGTTGTGTACGGATCTACGACCGTACGTCCGCCAAGACCGCGCTTTGTTGTACATCACTGCTATACAAGCACAGCCGTGCGGCCGTCCCACCTCGCCTCGCCAACTCACCGCCAGTGCAGTGCTGTGGCCCATTTCATCTTGTTTTCTGTTTGACACCAGTTTGTGAGTCGGCTGGTTGGTTTCTTTGTGTTTTGTGTTTTGTGTTTTGTGTTTTGTGTTTTGTGTTGTGTGTTGTGTGTGTGTGTGTTTTGGCCGTGGTTCAATACTCGACATACTAGTATGCACCGACGACAACATCTACTCCTTGACGCTGTTGACGCTGTTGACGCGTGGCTGTGTGCTGGTGTGGCTGGTGTGGCTGGTGTGAATGCTGTGGATGCTGTGGATGCTAGCCGAGGCCCAGGCCCCTCTGGCTTGACCGCGCAAGTGGAGTGGATTGTATACAGACAAAGTACCTGTCAGTCTCGGCCGTTGTCCCTTTGTTCATGGACATGGAACGATCTCCGCTCCGACTATTGGCGCACTACGACAGTGTACCTACTGGCACGTTCAGGCTCGGCTCGCTCGGCTTGAGACATATAGGGAAGGAAGGCTGCATGTGATCGTGTGCAGCCGATGACATATCAGCGTTGTGTGGTGGCGGCGAGTGTGTGTAAGGAGTGAGTGATGTGGACAGGTGCTTGGAGGGTTGTGCGCGGATGGTAGCGTGTCGTATGTGAGTTGGGTAGTGTGATGTGGTGGGTAAGTGCGTGTTTGTTGGTGTGTGCGTGTGCTCCAGACGAGTGGAAGTGTGGTTGGTTGTTGAGTGTGCGTTGATGTGGGTATGGTGTTGTGTTGTGGTTTTGGTGTTGTGTTGTGTTGATCTAGTTGTTGTTTGTTGTAGGGTGTGGTGTTGTGTGTTGTGTGTGTTGTTTGTGGTCGTTTGTGTTTTTGGGTGATTTGTGTGGTAGTATGTGGTTGGTAGGTGTTGCCAAGCGCCGTTGGTTTAGTGGTAAAATATCTCGTTGCCATCGAGATGCCCCGGGTTCGATTCCCGGACGGCGCATCTCTTATGCTCCGCCTCCTCCCGGATGACCGGCGGGGTGCTAGCAACAACTTCTTTCCCACACACTACTCGACAAAACACTTATTACTTACCACACCCATCGACGACACCATCGCAACACACGACTCACCAAAGGTCCTTCTCACAAACACCGTCTCGCATACCCTGCAAACCCACACCGTCCGACTGCTCGCCGCCCACCACCATCACACACTCCTACATATGTATGTATGCATGCTATATGATGTTGTGTACGGATCTACGACCGTACGTCCGCCAAGACCGCGCTTTGTTGTACATCACTGCTATACAAGCACAGCCGTGCGGCCGTCCCACCTCGCCTCGCCAACTCACCGCCAGTGCAGTGCTGTGGCCCATTTCATCTTGTTTTCTGTTTGACACCAGTTTGTGAGTCGGCTGGTTGGTTTCTTTGTGTTTTGTGTTTTGTGTTTTGTGTTTTGTGTTTTGTGTTGTTGTGTGTGTTGTGTGTGTTTTGGCCGTGGTTCAATACTCGACATACTAGTATGCACCGACGACAACATCTACTCCTTGACGCTGTTGACGCTGTTGACGCTGTGGCTGGTGTGGCTGGTGTGGCTGGTGTGAATGCTGTGGATGCTGTGGATGCTAGCCGAGGCCCAGGCCCCTCTGGCTTGACCGCGCAAGTGGAGTGGATTGTATACAGACAAAGTACCTGTCAGTCTCGGCCGTTGTCCCTTTGTTCATGGACATGGAACGATCTCCGCTCCGACTATTGGCGCACTACGACAGTGTACCTACTGGCACGTTCAGGCTCGGCTCGCTCGGCTTGAGACATATAGGGAAGGAAGGCTGCATGTGATCGTGTGCAGCCGATGACATATCAGCGTTGTGTGGTGGCGGCGAGTGTGTGTAAGGAGTGAGTGATGTGGACAGGTGCTTGGAGGGTTGTGCGCGGATGGTAGCGTGTCGTATGTGAGTTGGGTAGTGTGATGTGGTGGGTAAGTGCGTGTTTGTTGGTGTGTGCGTGTGCTCCAGACGAGTGGAAGTGTGGTTGGTTGTTGAGTGTGCGTTGATGTGGGTATGGTGTTGTGTTGTGGTTTTGGTGTTGTGTTGTGTTGATCTAGTTGTTGTTTGTTGTAGGGTGTGGTGTTGTGTGTTGTGTGTGTTGTTTGTGGTCGTTTGTGTTTTTGGGTGATTTGTGTGGTAGTATGTGGTTGGTAGGTGTTGCCAAGCGCCGTTGGTTTAGTGGTAAAATATCTCGTTGCCATCGAGATGCCCCGGGTTCGATTCCCGGACGGCGCATCTCTTATGCTCCGCCTCCTCCCGGATGACCGGCGGGGTGCTAGCAACAACTTCTTTCCCACACACTACTCGACAAAACACTTATTACTTACCACACCCATCGACGACACCATCGCAACACACGACTCACCAAAGGTCCTTCTCACAAACACCGTCTCGCATACCCTGCAAACCCACACCGTCCGACTGCTCGCCGCCCACCACCATCACACACTCCTACATATGTATGTATGCATGCTATATGATGTTGTGTACGGATCTACGACCGTACGTCCGCCAAGACCGCGCTTTGTTGTACATCACTGCTATACAAGCACAGCCGTGCGGCCGTCCCACCTCGCCTCGCCAACTCACCGCCAGTGCAGTGCTGTGGCCCATTTCATCTTGTTTTCTGTTTGACACCAGTTTGTGAGTCGGCTGGTTGGTTTCTTTGTGTTTTGTGTTTTGTGTTTTGTGTTTTGTGTTTTGTGTTGTGTGTTGTGTGTTGTGTGTGTTTTGGCCGTGGTTCAATACTCGACATACTAGTATGCACCGACGACAACATCTACTCCTTGACGCTGTTGACGCTGTTGACGCTGTGGCTGGCTGTGTGCTGGTGTGGCTGTGTGGCTGGTGTGAATGCTGTGGATGCTGTGGATGCTAGCCGAGGCCCAGGCCCCTCTGGCTTGACCGCGCAAGTGGAGTGGATTGTATACAGACAAAGTACCTGTCAGTCTCGGCCGTTGTCCCTTTGTTCATGGACATGGAACGATCTCCGCTCCGACTATTGGCGCACTACGACAGTGTACCTACTGGCACGTTCAGGCTCGGCTCGCTCGGCTTGAGACATATAGGGAAGGAAGGCTGCATGTGATCGTGTGCAGCCGATGACATATCAGCGTTGTGTGGTGGCGGCGAGTGTGTGTAAGGAGTGAGTGATGTGGACAGGTGCTTGGAGGGTTGTGCGCGGATGGTAGCGTGTCGTATGTGAGTTGGGTAGTGTGATGTGGTGGGTAAGTGCGTGTTTGTTGGTGTGTGCGTGTGCTCCAGACGAGTGGAAGTGTGTTGGTTGTTGAGTGTGCGTTGATGTGGGTATGGTGTTGTG